>VICI01003051.1:0-14402 GCA_019593645.1 Akabosia matsudoensis | reverse complement strand
AACAAAACCAGAAGACCTTGCAAGAGCAAACGTCAACTCTTTCAAGCATAAATGGAGCCATAGCAAATATCGAGGGGCGGCTACAGGGCGTCGAGGGGAAAATTAGTAAACTGGAGCAAAAAGAACAGGAGCGCTGTACTAAACAGGAACTCAAGAGCTCCGTCAACGCCATCAAAGAAGATGCCAAGGAGGAAGCGCTGCGTCTAATGAAGATGAACAACCTAGTTGTATTCGGGTTATCGTACGACGAGGAGGGTACAGCACTGCTTCAGAAACTTTTAACGCTGTTAATTCCGGAACACAAAGCTAAAGTTGATTTTGAGCGATTTTCGGGAAAAGAGGGGGAGAAAAATGTTCCAGTTCGGCTCTATTTTCCCAACCCAATGTTAAAAAGACAATTACTCACAAGGCTGAAATGTTTGAAAGGGGTGGAGGACTTCAAAGGGGTCAGTGTCAGCCGTGACCTGACAAAACGCCAACAGAAAGAGGTTAAAGCCTACAATACTAGATCGAGAGCCAAAGCTAAAGCTGGATCGCGGGACAATGACCATGATGACGACGAAACGGAAGCTATGGAGACTGGAACGCCAACCACAGCAAAGAAACCCAAGTTAGGTCACAATCCGTCGCAGGAAAGAAAAACTCCCACACAAAGCAGCCAATGACTAGCACGTAAAGCTTTTACTTTAAAAATTTGTCATCAAAATATGCGATCTATTCGGAATAAATTACATAGACTGAATAACATTTTGGAAAAGGAAAAGGTCGACGTGATGTGCGTTAGTGAAACGTGGTTATCAGCAAATGACGTTATGCCAATTCCAATCGGCTATAAATGTATTCGAGCGGACAGAGAGGGGAAACATGGGGGAGGAGTAGCCATAATATATAAAGCCAGCTTGAAATGTGTAAGTGTCGACTTTAAAAAGGGGTTTAAAAGACCAACAAGTGTTGAAGCCCTTGCTGTGCGAGTGCAATTGAGGAAAAATAAATCTTTTCACCTAATATGTATCTACAGGACGGGAAGCATTCAGAATGACATGGCCAACTTGGAGAAAATTTTCAAACACTTCAGTAGTGACCAAAGGAACTGCATAATTACTGGGGACTTAAATATAAATCTCATTAAAGACACAAATCTTAGTCGACAGCTTCTTACAGTTGCAAACAGGTACGGTTTCTGTCAGTTAGTAGAAGATAACACGCGTAGTGATAGTCTCATTGACCTTATGTTTCTGTTAAAACGTGAGCAGGTTTCATGTGAAGTCAGTGTCAAGGATTATGAGGTCTCTGACCACTTGCTACTATGTGCAAGTATCAAAGTTACAAAACGGATGAAAACAATAGACACAACTACGATACCCGATTATTCGAAAGCAAGCTGGGAGTACATTTTTGAATTTTTCAATGACCAGCGTGACTCAATAGTTGCCCGGAATGAAGTCGATGCATCGTTTTCAAGATTTATAACTACACTCAAGCAAATGTACGAGAGTATTCCGAAGAGAGTTTCTTCAACAAATCGGAAAACGGATTGTGGGGGGTTTGGAGAGAAAACAAAGCGATTCATGATTGCTAGAAACTATCATCGTCGACTCCTCAAGGAGACCAAGTTAGACTGGCACAAGCTTTGCATGAAAAAGTTTAACAAGCTATTACAAAAGGCATTAAAGGAAGACTATCGTCTCAAGCTTCAAAACAAGATCTGTAAGTTTGGACTCTGGAAAGGACTCCAAAAGGAATTTAACCTCAACTTTAAAAAATCTGCCGAACCTCTTGATAAGGTGGATCCAAACTTGATTAATGAATACTACTGCAAAATGGGGTTCAAACCGGGGGATCAAATAACTAACACCTTAGCAACTGCGGACGCAAGTGAACCTGATGACCGTGACCATTTTTCGGTAGGTGAAGTGAGCGGATCCGATTTGTTTATGGCTTGGCGTAGTATCCGGAGAAAATTGAGTAAATCCTGTGACGTGACAGGTATATCGAAGTATTTTCTTGACCAAATAATACCACTTCCGGTTGTGAATGACACCATACTGGAGTTAGCCAATCTTTCATTTAAAATGGGGAAAGTGCCTGAACAACTTAAACTTGCTCGAGTCGTTCCCGTGCCAAAGTTGGAGGGTGCCACAGAACCAGCCCAGTTTCGACCGATATCCATCACAGCCAACCTCTTATTGGTCCTAGAAAAACTGTTTTTTAACAAACTGAACGTCTTTATCGAAAACGAGAAGATCCTTACACCCTCTCAGTTTGGAAGTCGAAAGTATCACTCAACAGAATTGGCAATGGTTGTCATAACGGATTATATCAGGCGACAAATTGATGAGGGACTGTGTGCAGTTCTTGTAACTATTGACCTTAGAAAGGCTTTTGATTCTATTCACAAGGAGAAATTGCTGCGAAAACTGAAGTGCAAGTATAGAATATCGGACTTTTGGCTAAGAAGCTTTTTAGCGCATCGTACGCAATTCGTCGACGTCAACGGCAACAAGTCGGATGTACGTGAAGTTCTAACCGGCCTCCCCGCTGGAAGTATCCTATCTCCCCTGCTCTTCATCCTATTTCTTTGTGACCTACCAGAGGCACTTACAACAGGGTTAACAATAATATTCGTCGATGACTCATCCTTTCTTTTTAGTGGGGAGTATAGCAAATTGGACGAACTTCAAGCGAAAATTGATCAAGGAATGAAAAACGTGTGTGACTTCCTCAACGAAAACTCCCTTGTCATCAATAGCGATAAAACTAAACAACTAAGTTTCGGTTCCAGAAGGAAACGCAGCTTACTAGACAACTTCACCTTCAGTATCGACGGGTTTACTGTACACAATTCGGAGACTGTAAAGTGTCTAGGTTTAACGGTGGATAGAAGCTTTAGTTTCAAAACTCACATAGACAATATTGCTAAGGGGTGTTTTATAAGGGTGCGTGCACTCTATACGTTTCGTGAGTTTTTAACAAAATCGCAGTTGAAACAAATTTGCCAGGCTTATGTATTGTCAATTGTAAACTACATGATTGTGATATATGGTGCAACACAGAATAAGTTCTTGCGAGTAATTGAGAAGGTCATTAGGGCGGTGTGTAGACTGGTGTTGTACGCGAAGAAAAGGGACAAAATTTGTAAGAGAATGTATGAAGAGCTGCATTGGCTTCTTCCAACTGATTTGTGCGAATTAAAAACACTTTGTTTACTATATAAATTGCTGCAGCACCAAAAGGTTGTACTATTTGCTGACTGCTTTGTGCGTGGGTGCGGTAGGCGGAAATATGATTTAGTTACAAAATCTTATCCGAGAACCGAAGTGGGAAGAGGTATGTTTACGTTTAGAAGTGTTCAACTATGGAACAGCATGCCGGAGTTCATTAAATTGCAGCCAAATTTTACTGCATTCAAAAGGGAAGTAAAAAACTGGCTGATTACGAGAATGTTAGTGACTCTTTGAACGTCCGGTCAAGAATCTTATCATAAATAGTGCAAAAGTGTGAAGTGTCATTTTTATCTAATTTCATTTACTTAATTTCAGTTACCTATTATTTTCTACTTAATATTTATTTTTCTCTCAATCAAGAAAGCTAAAGTTTTGTAATAAATGAGATGATTTCTTTTTTTGTAATTAAAGATTTTGAATGGTTAACCGAAGAAATTGTGTATACAATAAGTTAACCAGACAATCATGTATGAAAGCAAACTGAATTTCGAATAAAACGGATCTTAATAATAATAATAATAATACTTCACATGAACTTATATTTAGCTGAACATATCGCACATGTACCATCCGATGCATCCTGGGCAAATAAAAGTTTTTAGTGTAGCTTGTTGACACTCACACCGTGTTTGAATCAAATTTCCTCAGGGGGCGGCTACAACTTTTCTCTTGTATTTTCTCAGACTTACTTTCACGGTCACCAAATTCGATCTATTCTGCTCTCATCTAAATAAAGACACTCAGATTGCTTCTTAATTAGACTCTCTATTGTTTTACCCTCGTGTGTTTATGTCAGGCAGTAGACAGTCGTCTTTAATCAAGTTCTTTTGTGTAGACGTTGTTTTACGTAGTGTTAGCCAAGCCGATGATATTCCCGTCTTTATATTCCTAATTTGCCTCTTGTATTCTATTTAATCACGTTCATCCTATTCATCTTGGTCGAAACTATCACTAACTCTTTATTGGTGGCTGTTCAACGAACACACAACATGACAGATGTCAAATGAGCCATGATCATAATAAATTCTCCACATGAACAGACTGTCAAAAATATAGCCCAGCATTAAATGAACATTTTTTTACGTAATTTATATCGTTTCGGTTTCAGATTGCTCGTGCTACCGCATAACATTAAATTTTTTCGGGGTACGTGCCTTAGAACATTTTCCCGTTTAGATGGACTCCAAACTAGATCATTTTGAAGAGCCCAAAAAGACTAACAATTTGTCAAACTATTTTTATGCTTATCTTCCTAAATCACATCATCTAACATGTCATTTTTTGTTCTAGTTGAGCTAACAAAACTGAAATTTGATACTGGAGAAAAAAAATCAAGCGTACGTGCTAGACGTGTGAGATATGCCGTTACCAATTGGAGAGAAAAAAACTCTTCGATTTCATTTCTCTTTGAGTTATATCACGCTCGTTTTTTGTTCTTGTTCAGCCACACAAAATCTATAACGATTTTATGCTCCATTAAACTGCAAATTAACCGCCATATTGTAACCGTGACCGTTCTGTAACACATAACGCGTGCCTTTTAAAAAACACACTGTTGCGAGCCTGCCATTTATGGACAAGTCTAAATTTGGAGAAACCTGTTTAATATGGTGTGGGAGCGCGTATTATCGATAAATTATACACTGACACCTTGTTTTTTTGCTATTTATATTTCAGGTGGAGACCGAAGCGATAAACATCATAATATTTTTACATTTTGCAATTATTGTAACGCCAGCCTTGCGAAAAAAGGATTCTAAACAAAACTCATGTTCAAACAAAGTATGAGCAAGCGGGCGAGTGTGGACGGTGGGTCGACGGCTCCACCACGAATGATATACCAATGGAGGTAAGCCAGACACTAAATTGCTGCACATTTTGAAAGCGTACTGTAAGACAGATATCTTAATTGCATTCTATTTATAACAATTACCTATATACGAAGATACTCTACAGCATAAATTATTTTGTCCTCCAAATTTTGAACATATTTCTCCGAAAACACCTGAAGACCTGGGCCCCCAGCATTTTATTTTCATTTCACTTTCATTCATGTTGATAACCAGTCTCAATGTAATAAATTTTGTAATGTGTTTGTGTCTACATTTGTGCAAAAAACTGCACGTTCACTCCCTGAGCGTTTTCGTGCCGAGCCGGTTCAACTAAAACTGAAACAATTTTTCCGATGGTTTATTTTGGAAGCGGAATTTTGAGCTGGTCGTTACCTAAACCATTCTACCTGGGCGCATTAATACTCATTTTGTTTACAATTTTCCACTGGCTGAAAGTTTTTATTACTCTCAGGCCCATTCTCTTTCGCTCATTTCGTAGCCCGGTAGCTGCAATTTTCAGCGATGCCTCGGGAGACGAGTGAAACATGCAATTATTTAATTATTACTCCCATGGATAACACACAAAAAACGGCTGTTGGGAATTTTGTGGTCCACGAAATAATTGGAGGAAATCGCTTTCCGTGAAAAAAGAATGGCTCTACACACGATGAAAGAAAATTCGCCGTAAATTATTATGCATAACTTGCGTCTTCTACTTATGGGATTACAAGTAATAATATAGGATATTTCAAGGTATCAACTGTATTTTCAATATTATTTTGTTGCCTGTTTAACATCTAATTGTTTTGACTTTTTGTGACATTTGCATAAAATGACGACAGTCTAGTTTGCAAACACTTTTTATCTATGTTGTCATCTGTCACTTAGAGTCGTGCAAGCCAAAATTACAACCTCAATAATGTATGTATTATTTGCTTCAAAATAGACAACCAAAAAAGAATTAGTGAAAAAAAGGACTTTTGTTTGGATAATCCTTTCAATGGAGCTCTGATATATATTTGTCAAACTATGGCCGTGTATTACCTGAAAACTACTCATTATTGAAAAGTCAAACAATTACGTAAAACTTTACCTATTAACATACGCATGACCTGAAAAACTATTTACAAAAAAATACCTTTTGAATTGCAGATTAAACATAAAATTTCGAAAGGACACTTATCACAGTTGTTTTAGCATATAACCTTTGTTATTTTCTTGCTTTTGTCGATATACCGCCAGGATTTAATTGGCTCTTTTTCAACCTACATCTGTATTTACGTAAGTCTAATGTTTTCCACTAGAAAAGGATAACTTCCTCTAAACAATTTAGCAAAGAAAAACTACTGGCAATACTTGTTTTCATGCATAAAACATAATCCTTTGCCCATTTATACCTACCTATAGATGATTCCTACACACATATCCAGAATACAGATAAAAATATATAAAAAATGATTAGCTCTCATCAGGGAACCAAACTGTACAAAACTTATGAACACACAGAACAACTTATGTGATTGCGCGCGTGATTATCACATACAGCTACCAAACTCGAAGATAATGTAAGTCACAATCTCAGACAAGTTGTCCTGCAGTAATTTTTTTTTTGTCTAACTTTAATCAAGACAACATTCCCGGTTGATACGACCACAGCAGCATAAATTCAAGTTGATTGTGTTAATGGGATTCAGTTTTTTTTTTCTCGAGGGGGATCTCGTATTTAATTCACGCTTGAATTTGCACCAACTCTCAAACTCACTCCTGCTGTGCATTTAGTTAATCAGAATGACTATGAAAAATTAATACTATTTAATACCTCTTCGAGCATTTTACCACGTACCACACCACTTTGGCCCCAACTGCGCTTATCAAGGCTGAAACACACGAAGCTATCCTGCAGGCCATCTCTAATAATAACATTTTACGCATTTTTTACAATAAATTAATAATGCAAAACGTATAGTCTTTGATATATGACTAGCAAAAATTTCTTTTCACAAGTTAATACCAAAATACGGACTACTGCTGAGTTTTTGTTGGTAGAATAAAACATGAACTTATAACAGATAACACACAAACACAAACAGGCAAATAAATATGTATCTATGCAAGTCTGGTTGGATTCCTTACATTTGGGTTAGTATTGAACCTCGATTTGATGTGCATTTCTGTACATTGTTGATTAATTTTGCCCATTTGGAAACGAGCTCTTCAAATGTAATGTTGTTAGGTAGACTATCGTTCTGATAGCCTGCAACACAGAACACAGCAGCCCAGAGCGATTAAATGAATGCCGTGGCGAATGCATAAAAATATACACACGGCTAAAATATAAAAAAGGTTTTAACTGTGATGCAATCCGCATAGGACCAGTACTACTGCAACTCTGTTACATTTTGACATTACATAAGACGAGGATGATGATCATCATCGTGTAGTGATCACTTTTTTCGTGTGTGTTGTTGATCAAGCTGATATTGATGCTGATATACTTAAAATGATTATTCCTTTGAGAGAATATGATAATGACGAACCGTCATCAATCCTCATCGTGCAGTCTTTTTTTTTATAGATGTAGTGTAGTTTGGGTTTTTTTCTGATCCAAGATATAGGTTTGTTCCACTCCTAAAAATATTTATCCATTTTAATTTCATTTGGTTTGGCATGAAGAAAAAAAGCATCAAAGAAAAGACTGCTTGTTTGTACCAAACAAAAAGCCAACACGGAACGTACGCAACATAATAAATAAATATGTATATATAAAAATATACATATTCTGCATGTGGAAATAATGTGTTTGTATTATGTGTGGGACAGCTAAAGAGGCTTTTAGTTTTGTGAATATTCTAGTGAGACCTGTGTGTTAACGATAAGAATTGATGTTGTTTTTCATTTTCTAGTAAAGCACAAAAATGTAGTATCAAAGTTAGTTTGAGTCTCAGTTTTCACGTGGATTTGGCACAACAAACGAGCCACACGTTGTGCCATGTCAGTTGACGAATAAATTTCAATGCTCACTCGCAGCTTAGAGTCAGACGTACCAGCGATTTTAACTCCATGACGTACTTATGCATACCGGTATGGTTTAATTTTGGTTATCTCAAAAATATTGACATTGAGGACTGATCATGGATTAACGGCAATTGTTCCTAAAAAGGTTCTGTCAATAATAGTTTTGGTATTCTACCGTGTTGGTGTGGCACTACAAAATTGTACCGCGAGGTTTGTAGTGAAAATTGTATGCTAACGTGTCTTCCTATGAAATAATATTCATAGCTGGTGTGTATTTTTGAAAGAGTAACAAGTGAAGGGTGCTTGTAACATAAAATAGTATTGAATTTTGGTGCTATCAAAAAACTACTCAAATAGTACTGAGGTCGTACACGACAAAGCAGTCTCCCTAGTAGTCACCAAGATCACAAAGATTTAACGGCAAAAGGAGTCAAAGTCAAAAAAGAACTCTGTCGCTCACGGTCTCTCTCAATTGTTCATTTCCGGATGGGATTATTGACATGACTTAGCTAACTCTAGACAGCAGCAGCGCACAGTGTGGGTTGTTTGACCATTTTGGTTAGAAGTTACTCCTAGCGGAAGCTCGACGAAGATTACAACGTAGTGATGTGCCATACAAATGCAACAACGTTACCTTCTAGACGCGAATCTTTAACTAAACATAAGCGCAAAACGCACATCCATCTATTGACCAGACAAATCTAGTAGAGGAATGTTGAGTCACCCTTTGCCTTCAGTTCAACGATAAAAGTCAACCAAGAAACCTTCTGTTGTTTAAAGGCTGAATAATTGCTATACAGAAACAGTCAAGTTTTCACACACTTAAACAAACAAAAGACGACAAAGCTCCTTTCAAACAAGAGTAAAACTTAAAATTCAATCACGCAATAGTTTTTTTTTCGCTTCAGGATGTAACATTTCAAGTTGAGTCAACATCCTTCACCTTTTTTGGGCATTAGGAAAAAAACCAGAATGTTTTAAAAGTATCTTTTTTTCCTTTTTCTTAAAAATTACTTTTAATGAGATGATTGTCATTAAAGTAGCCTCTTCATTAACCTATCGACTACTGGCTAGCTTCTGTGTACTATCAAATACCAACCGAGACACGCTCTCAAAGAAATAGAAATCTATATTGAATCATACGTATTAGCTTTGCATCGTCAATTATATTTTTCCTTTTTTAAAAATGATGACGCTCTGGGGAGAGACTAACGAATTCTGACGAGATGACGTTGTCTTTAAGTTGTAAGTTGTTCTTTTTTAGGCGAACGTGGTAGAAACTAGAATCACCCAGAGAATACTCATTGTAATCATGCAGAGCAATTGTATTGAAAAACCTGTGAGTATTTTTGTTTTGTTTTTTTTCGTGAAGAGAATGACATCATCATTCATATGATACAATTGTGGAAAAAACTTTGAAGATTCTTACATTTCAGTTGACTCTGTGATTTTGTTTCAAGTGCTGCAACTTCTTTACAGTGCCTTCTTAATTGTCTGTGATGTGAGTACTGTGATCCCAACTGGCTCTGAATTTTTTTTTTTTCGTGCAAATGATGGAAGAAGAGTTTATGAGATCATGTAGTGAAAGCTTCCGGGCTTCCAGAGCGATCGCCTTCCGTATCAGTGGGTACGACAATTTTTCCTAATCATTTGCTTTCTCTATTTTTTTCCACTGCCCCTGGTATTATATAATATTTTTTTGTCTGAGTTGAAAAAAAAACTAGGCTTGTTTGCCGAATACATCCATAAAAAAAGCTTAAAGTGAAGTGCCGTTTTATACGTTACATTGATAATATGTGCTGTTCAGCTTATGAGAAAAATAAAGAAAAAAATCTTCTTTTGTAACCAGCCAGCCTTGAGTAGCAGCTTGTTAGGCTTCACTTATTCACTTTTACTTGAGTAATGGAATAAGTAGTTAGAAACACTCAAGATTCAATGAAGGAAAGATGATTCCCAAAAGGGAATAACCAAAAGTCATCCTACAACTATGTGCTCCCCCCGTTCACTACGAGAGAAAGTAGGCTAACAGAAGGGAGAAAATATTCACTGCTTTGCAATTTTTATTGTGAGCATTATGCGAAAAATATAAGTCAATTACACACAATAGTGTATACTGCACGTAAAAGGTTTCTTGTCTGTGTGAGTAGGCAGCGAGGCTGGCGTTTCAGACGTAAAAAAATACTCAGAACAGAAAATGACAACTTCAAGACTGAAGTCAGACCTGATCACGTCCTAGTTTGAAAATCAAGATGGGCAACGGGGGAAAACTGGATTAAGAAGCCATAAAAGAAAAATGAATTTGAGGATGAGTAAACCGGCAGAGGAAGAGATAATGAATTACATTATAGATCGTGGTGCGTGTCAGGAATTTCTAGAAAGGAATGTTGAATCATTCCCTCAGTGTGTGCACTACCGATTAATAGACCATCAAGGTGGGAAAAACAATGTTAAATAATGTGAGCCAAAAACGAAGTGACTTCTTTGTTCTTTTTCTTTCAAAGCAAGAAGAAACAGATTGAATATCGTCAGGAAATTGGCTTAATGAAGTTGACCGATGCCTGGAATTGGTTTGAGACTCATAAAGAACATTTTGTAGTCTTGATGGGAATACGCTACCTCTGGAATTCGATGGAACTTGGTTACTTTCTGGAGAAATCGAATTGCAAGTCATGAGATTGACATTTAGTCTACCAGTCGGCAGGAACTCAAGACAAGATGTATATATTTCTCAGTTGTACACACATAGTACAAAAGCCCGTGCGCTGTAGAGAGTAAAAAAAACGCCTGTATTGATAAGCACATATGTCTATGTTGATAAACGTATCAAATATCAGGATTCCAAGTATCTCGGTGCAGTATGCTTGTTGACGGATTGTTTGCAAAAGCTGTGAATCAAGATAAATGTTGCTCCTCTTCTCTCTTTTGTTATTTGCGGAGAAGTCTTTCTGGTCGGGCTATTGGGATTTGTGGTGTCTTTTATCATTTTGTTTGCTTTGCAATACGAGAGAGATAAGAGAAGATAGACAATTGTAGGAATGACATTTACTGTCTGTCGGCATTCCTCTTCTTTTGATCTTTTTTTTTACTAATTGTACTTTTGGCCCAATAAGCAATCGCCCACGTGTGGCTTGCGAGTAGCTCAAAAGCTAATCAAATTTGTATGTCATTTAAATGTTTTACACGATTGTACCCGTGCGTTTTCCATCTATTTTAGCACTTGTGAAGCTCGTGGACATGTCTTCACATTGACAAAAATTTATTGACCCGTGTCTGACATGTGTGTAGGTGTGAACACACAGACTGTACATCTTTCCATCATCCCCACGTTTCGTGCTTGTCATCAGCCAGCACTAGCAGCATCCTGCTAAACATTTTCTAACTGCTTTCAATGTTCCCAGCAAGCCGCTTTTAGTCCAATGATGGGAGTAGTTGTATCCAAGCCATTTTCCAACAGCTTACACATTGCCCGTCATTTCCAGAAAGAAACAAAGAGGTCATGAGAAACAATCCTGTCATCTTTCCACCACTCTCTCCATCTCTCTGTCTCCCCCTGTCCTGGTTCTTTTTCCTTGATTTCTACATGAAGAAAAGAAAACTAGTCCTTTAGAAATGATTACTTGCCACCGTTTTCTTGTAATGAACCTTTTCCTATGTTCGTGACTGGGTTCTTGGAAGAAAACACAAGAATAAATACAACTTCACGTCTACATTTACAACCCTGACCATTTATTTCTTTTAGAAGATCTCCGGAGAATATTGCTTGCTCTTCACTGATGTCAGGAAGAAAAGGAAAAGAAAAAGGAAAACGTAATTTCTCCATTTCACTGTTCAAGAAGTCCAAGCACCGAGAAGGCGAGTACTCATAAACGTCAAAAAGGCACCGAGAGAAAGATGAAAGGAGTGAAATAAATAAAGAAGCTAGGATAATAGGAGCAATGAAGCAATAAAAAATATAGGTAGATTGCACGGCATCTGTGTTATTACTAAGCGTCTGCTTCTTATCTATTTCGTTCTCTAGCAATTCCACAGAGATCTACGTAATAATGACGATGGTGATTTTTGGAAATGGATAGGGTATAAGATATGAACATCTATAATACAGTACCAGACGAATCGCAAGTATTTACCATAGGTTTACTTGAAACTTGTTTATTCTCAAACACAAACGGGGGAAAACGTTCAAGGCTATATACATCAGAGTCCGATCATTTAGGAATCTAAGCGATTTTATTTGATACAAAAATATCCATTTCTTATTGAAGTTTCACATTTTTTATCTTCCGGAAATGGGACCACTATTAAAAGTACCATTATGTATACTAACACAAAACAATAGAATATAGAACCGTGTAAAAGCAAGATTGCAGAAATAGTGTAATACCTTTGAAATTACATTTAAGCTGAGGCAAGGATTTACCAAAAGAAAGGGAAGTATATAAAAAGGTTGTATGAAACACGTTACTGCCCAATATAATCTTGAAGAGAAAGCAAAATGTACCAAAGGAATGGAATTGCCCGTCGATACATGCTTGCACAAACGGAAGGAATAAATGCAATAATCTTTACAGTAAACTTTTTTTTGTATCCGGCACAAATAAAATATTGACGAACTTAGTTCCACAGAAGTTGTACGATAATCTATCATTACAGAATTCTATTGACGTGCTGCCATGTACTGTATTTGTTTTATGATCTTTTTCTTTCTCTGAAAACGGGGCAACATGACACGCCACGATTTATGATGATGATCCTTTGTCTACCTCATTTATTATTCATGCCTGGCTGGCAACATGCAAAGCAAAAGGCTAAATAGAGTATATTGATTGATCCCACCTTTTATTCCTCTTGCCTGATACCCTGTAGAAAAAAAATCATGTCGTGATTCTTTATAATTTTCTCGGTTTCTGCTGGAACACCACTTTTTCCTCACACTTTTTCATCTAAAAAAAGTAAAGTAATTTGTGAGCTAGACCCAGTAATAATGATGTAATTGCAAATTATTCTTCTACATCCTATCACCGCATGCAAGAAGAAAGTATAGCAAAGCAAAAGTTTTTCCCTGGTGTGGCCTTTTTTTAAAAAAAAAAAGAAGATATGTTTCTCGTTGGTACTGAAACGGAGATATGGAAAGTGTTTTTTGCCGCAAGCATTGCAACACACCTTTTTCTTATTTTATTGCCTCAACTATTAACTAATGATTACAACACCATACGGTGGTTGGTTACAACTACAACAATGCGTGGAGCAACAAGGAATAACCTAATTTTACTTTCTCTTTTTTTATTCACTTCAATAAAAACTTTACTATTGACCTTATATTACGTCGTCATGCGGTGCCCGCGAACTTTTTATGCACCAGCCGTCCTTTTTCTTCGATATTTCTTGTCGCAAACTCGCAGAGCCACCCTTACAAAGGCTTTTACAAAGGGGATTTACATTAATAGGAGTAATTACAAAAAATCCTCGTCCTTTTTGACAAATGACAGGTTCAGCATAAAAGAAAGCCTAGATTTGCTATCAGTATCGGCTTTATTTCCTGACTAGATTCCCTATTCAATTTAGCGAGCTAGACATCCTCTTTGTTAAACTCATCATTAAATGAATGGCCCATAAAACAGGACACACTTTCTCTTGTTCAAATCATTTTTAGTCTTGCCGTCACATCTACATCCTGTCGTTTTGATGGACACAAAGCAGATTGAGTAGCTTTTCACAGAATTTTTTTCCGAACAATCAGCGAAATTCGACAGCTAAATGTGAGCGAAATTCGACAGCTAAATGTGAGCGAAAAAGCTACATTATTGTGTACGGTTTTCTATTTACATTTCCAGACACACAATACTTTACTTTTCACACGTCTGTGCACATCACCACTTAAACTTTTCTAGTCGACGAAGCAAAAATACGGGAAGGTAGAAGATAATGTGTATAATATATGTATATATTATATATATATATATCCTTTTTCTATCGGATTCCCTTTTCCTCGTTTCTCATGATCTGCAGGAGCATCATTATTTCCACAATCATGATGATGAGCGTCGATTTTTTATATATTCTCTATGTGCACATTCCGAACAGGTAAAAAAGGAAACTCTACTTTGTGTGAAAATGATCAATAAATCAATGCACCAGACCACCCGATGTTTTACTATTTTTGTTTTACAAAGCTATAAAGCGACTTTTTTCCCGGAGCTAGAGAAATAAAAGAAAGTCAGTCTGGAATCTAATTGACTTCATGACTTATGCAATCCTAAAGCAGTTAGACTGTAAAATTGCACGGAATGAAAGTCATCATTCAAAGTGTTATGTTGATACAGAAAGAAAGTAG
>VICI01003050.1:0-14406 GCA_019593645.1 Akabosia matsudoensis | reverse complement strand
CATTTTCTTTTACGTTGACAATGGTTTAATACGCGATCTATTGTTTGGATTTGTGTTCGTTGTAGCCATACTCTTAAACTTGATTCCTGATTAGCATGTAGCACGCAAAAAGCTATAAAAATGTATGGAGGAAATTCTCATCGGAACTAGTAAACTGTTCTGATTTTTTCTGCACTCTGTGCAATCCAGTAGCTTCGATGAGGATTTCAACTGCGGAAGGTAAATCAACATTACACATACATCCGTGCTTTGTAATAGTTGTTAGTAGCATTATTAATTGTTCTAACACGTAACCTCCAAAGACATGGAATCTGGAATTTAATCTGAAATGAATAGACCTGAAAACCTTGTCACTACGCACTAACTGGGCCATATTTATCAAACTACCTAAGAATTCAAGGAAATACATTCGTAAACACAAGATGCTGAGATTTGATTCGTAGAGAAATACTTCGTGATAAAACTAAATAATTTCAAACAAAACAATCATATCAATCTGAGTTTAAAATCAGACGGAAAACTCTCCGTAAATCCGATGGATGTGATGTAAATATTTTAGGTGCGAAAAGTTTACCCATATCGCCCCAATTTTTCATTAAGTATTATTTTGTAAACAAGTTAGCGTGTTCGTATCTGTATCGGTTTTACATACGTCAACAGTTTAGAATTTTAACGAAAAAAAATGTACATATTCTTTTAGAAAGATGGTAAAGCTACCAACAACAGATCCGGGAGCAGTACTCATCAAAATTCATGCGCCTCTCAAACCTTCTGTTTTGAAAAAATCGGAAATTCTGTACTTTCGTTGGCGTAAATACGTTCTGATTTAGTATTAACGTTAAGTTAGAAATAACGCTTTCTCAGCCGAAACCAAGTTCTCTCAGCCCGAAACCATTTTCTTTAATATTTATAATTAGCTGTCATGTGCGTTTCTCACACAATTTGCATCTATTTCAAAAAAACTGACCTTAGATCACAATAGACAATTGCTTCATGCGTCGTAGAAAATTCTTAAGGAAATCACGTGCTTTTTTTCTAGATTTTGTTACAATACATTGTTTCTAATAAGAGCCCTTGTATTCTCGAAGATGCTCACCTGATCTTTAACTATCATTTGAAAATCTAACGCAATAATAGAATCAGTAATGCACGTGCAAGTCAACACGTTGGCCTGCAAGCGTTGAATACTATTTTTACTGCCAAGATTGTATTGTGACGTCTATTGAACAGTGTGGCGTATGTTATTGCCTTTAAGGCACGTGTCCCCTCCCCTATTCATCATAATTCTAAACTTATTTATTACATACGTGCACTACTTCTCCACACCTGGCTGAGCATTCTGTCAGATTAGAATTTTTGCAGTACTATCAAACACGGCCAACAACATGCAATATCAACATTTTTGTTAGAATGACGTAAAATGAGAGCGGCATTTGCAGCTCATCAACAATTTTTTAACGCTTGCTTTACGGCCCAGCAGCACAGCTTCCTTTGCTTGTTTTCTACTTGTTTTATTAGTCAGTTAGATAGGAAAATAGTGGTCAAGATTATGTATAAAAAGAAGCACACCTTCATACCAACGTAGGCATTTGCTCACAAGACGCATTCCAGAGTGGACAGAGAATAAAGAAATTACACTGTTATTATAGAAAAACAACTTAGTTCCGTACATTTTAAAATTTGTATCACAAAGACATTGTGTAAAGTAACTATTTTGAAGGAGTATTTTAAAAAGCAGCAGCCAATACATTTGTCAATAGTAAACATGGAGAAAATCAGTTTAATACTTGTTGTGGCCTTGTAGTGTTACCGTTTGTGTGTCAGCTTTCCCTCGGTATCCACATTCACCTTCAGCAAACAGATTTTCCGGATGGACAGTGACCAGCCAAGAATGTAAGTTTATTTAGCAGCGAAATTAGAATCTCTTGTATGGTGATTGCATGATTGATTGATTTGTAATGTTTTGTTTCACATTTTAATCGTTTGTTCGTTTTCTTTTCGTATAGTACTGGCGTTGCCGTCAAATCATGATTCTGCTAACATTGTCCGAGTAGCCCCGCCAGCCGGTTTCAGACATCATCACATCAGCAGAAGGTCTATCATGTTTCCAGTGAGGATCATTCCAGATTCCTACGCGTACCTGCCAGGAAACACAATGGAGTTTGAACCCTGAACAGTGACAGTGTCGTAGTGTGTCAGTTTACAATGCATTTAAGAGAAGACATCGGAACAATGGAAGAATGATCTCAGAGGTGGAAATGTTACCGACTTCAGTATTCAGTCAGATGAAAATGAAGATTCACACAGCGGATGCTTTGGACATTTCTTTTTTGTGTCAATACCGCAACGTGAAATTGTGGGTGCAGGCGAAATATATACGTTTTTAGTTTGCAAGCTCCTTTCCGTGCCTATTGAATATTTTAATGTTCAAACAAGTTTTTTATTTGTTTGTTTATGGGAAAAAGACACCCAAAGTTAATTTCTTTTTGTTGAATAATGCTTTAGTACGCAGCGTTTTTAGCTGCAAAATATATTATTGTTATTTTATACATGTTAAAAGTTTTTAAGATGAGTGAACAACACCCCCTTTGTTATTTATGTTATGTGACATAAAAAAACAATGAATAAACTGCAAAAGCAAAATTAAATCTAGTCCAGTAATTAAAATCTATTTTGCATTGTCCCGTGCGGATATAAAACACTAATCTCTGTGCGAATCTGAATGGCTTTTCTCCATAATTTTCATACTGCATTTGATCTTACATTTAGATAAAGAAGCTAAGCTTTTTTATCACGTTCAAAAAGTCCTAAAGCAATAAAAAAAAGCTCTCCTACACAAAATCCAAAGAACAGCCTACACACAACTCTATGAAATGAGTACATTTTTGGCATAAAACTATCAAGGGAGAAATGAACTCAGCTGAACAACCAACAAGAGAGTTTTTAAAAGGAGGCTGCCTAGAAAGCAACTCTACCAAATGAGAGCATTTTCTGTAGAAATTATTTATTTTGCACGCAAACCTAATTTAAATATGAGTCGCGTAACGAGCAGAAGACTATAGCTTTATAAACTAGTACATCAACGGTTGCCTGAAGTGAAAGCTTGTTTGGGGCTATCCAGGAAAACCTGATTTAAGATTGGATTTTTTTCTGTGTGAATATATTAGGATAAAAAGTCACTTTTTGATAAGAGATGGGCGATTCCCATCACTTTTACCATCATCATCACAATCCACGTCCAAAATCGCAGGTTTTTTGTGATGATGACAATGACGATCTTGACTTCCCTGAAAGGAGCAGTAGCAGCACAGGTCTTATCAGACACTCGGAAACGCACCATTCTGTGCAGAGCCAATCTAAAGACGTAAGATACACGACAGAGATGAGAAAATATAGTAATTAAGGTAATTCTTTACGGATGTGCTCTTTGTTTCGCAGAAATCTGAGTTGGAACAGTTAAGAGCGAGAGTATGTCAAATGGAAAAGACGATGAGGTGGTGGTCTGATTGTACATCCAACTGGAAGCAAAAGTGGAGTCAAGTGCGTCAAGAGCGGAATATACTGCGGGCACAGTTAAAAGAGATTACTGGAGGGAGCATAGCTCCCAAGCCGGAAATGAAGCCAGCGGTTAGCCAAACAGATCTTGATGACCGTCAAATGAATAATTGTTCTGCTCAGAGTATGAGCACTGCAGCAGATGTGCATTTGCTCACGAAACTATTGGACGAAGCTCAAAGGACAATTTCAATTGAACGAGAGTAAGTGTGAAACATTTTTGCGTGCTAATTATAGCCACAAGTGGTAAATTTATTCTGATTCTTGGTATGGTCATTGCAGAGAGAAACTGCATTTGCATCGGTCCATTGAAAGACTGCAGCAAGACCTGGTTGAGTTTCATACAATGTATGACGAATTAGTTAAAGAAGTTCAGTTACTCAAGTTGGACGAGAATAGCAAGGTTAGTGAGATAGACCAACAGTCGACGTCGTCACGAGATGCTGCTCCAAGACAAATACAAGAATGTCTGCAGGAAGAAGAGAGAGTTGTTGACGATGATGAAGATCACCAAGAGGAATTGGAAACTGGCGTGGACGACGAGGATGACGATGAAGAAGACCAAGATAATCACGAAGAAGCCCAGGAGCAGGAGCAAAATGACCAAAAGCCAGAGCCAAATCAAGAAATTGAACAGAACAAAGAGGAAGTTGTTGAGATAAAAGAAAAAGTTATTTTGGGTATGACAAATAGCAAGTCCGAACAGATTAGTACGAAACCAGTTAACGATTCCGATCACCATACTAGCTTGTAGAGTAACGTGCGTGCAGTTTTTTTAGTCAAAATAGTCAGCCATGTTGAAAACGGAAACGAAAGTTGTCGATAAGCAAAGAGATCTCGTCCATGTTAAACAAGTCAAAATTTAACATTATAATACATACACTAATTACAGTATTTTGTTATTTGTGCACAGGATTTAACCAAAATGTCTGAATGATTAGTCACTAAAAAAGTATATTTTAAAATACCCAATCTCACGCTTGATACATAATTTTAATGGCAGCTCTCTAACCAAAAAGTAGTTTTATGAGTAACATACCGTTGAACATAGGTAGGTTAGTGTTCCAAATGTTGTGCAATGCTAGATTTAAGAACAATTAACTCAAAATATCAAAAACACGCCACCTTTTTCCTTCCATACAGCAGTCCTCCACCCAAACGTAAAGTATACCACAAAAATCATTTATTTTAATGAAAACAAAACATAATAAATAAAACAAAAAGAAGTGTTTACTATAAAATGGATTCATGAATTTATGAACGTATACTTTACATTAAAATTTGTAATTAGAAACACCCGCTCAGAGGTTCTCCAAAAGTCATTTGCATAATCAGTTCCAAACTAACAACTTGAATCAAGAAAATTTTTCTCTCGAGTTTAATTTTTTTTTCGGTTCGACTTAGTGCTGGAATCGTTGTGTTACTGCCATCAAGTTGTATTTGGGTGCAGCAGCCGCGCGGTTTTCAAATCATTCTTGATTTAGATATAGAAAAAGGCAGTAGTGACTACGGTACACATGTTGAACTTCTGTTTTTGTTTTGCTTTCGCTAAAGTGACTGACAAGAAGTTGGGAGAAGGGAGGACCACTATCACACATCATCTCTCCCAGCTTGTGACGATTATTCATTGTTTTGTGGAACACCTTCTGTTACGTTTACTCAATTAATTTGGTGCTTTTAATTAAAAATTTATTACTGTGAAGATTTAAAGTTTAAAAGAGACAGGTTAGTGGGGGGAAGTGACATGACGTGACTACATGACCTAATAGAATACACAGTAAAGTTTTAAGATTAGATTAGAGAGCAAAAGGTTTCAAAAGAAAATGACATCATACGAGAAAACTTACAAAACTCAAAAACTAGACAAAATTAGTGACTGCACAACTGTTGTAAGGAAGTGGTTATAGTTGTTTTGAAGATCAAACTAATCAAATTAACTCGAAGAGAGGCGTTCCGGGTGAATTATCTTGGAAAAGGTAAGACAATTAAATAAATTTTGCGTTCATAGTTAGTTCAGTTAAAAGTGGGAGAGTTTGTGTGTCCAACACGTAAAGTAAGGAATCAGTTACTGAAATGTAATTATTAATTGTCACGTATTGCTCAAGCATTCGATTGTTTTTTATTGCAGTTATTTGTTTACTAGTAATTCCATCATTCGAACGGTGTAAATAGTCACGATGGATGAGGATGGGGAGCTCACGCATAGACGAAATGTGGCTTCCAACGGTAAAGCATCCACAACTGATACCCAATCGTCTTCCGTGTCTGGTTCTTCCTCTTCTTCTTCCTCCGGTACACCTCCTCAGTCAGAGATAAACTCTCCTAACGCTAGAGTACTGCAAACAGTTGGAAAACTGGCTTTGGCAATGTTACTGGCATCGGTCGCTTGCCGTATCGGCATATTTTACTGCTTTAAGTCAAAATTATGGCAACCTGAGTAGCACCTCCGCGGGATCAGCAGGATCGGGGCAACATCAGGGTCGCCAGCCACCTGCACCAGGATTTAGGATAAATTTTAACGTGTTTGCGAATCAATGTAAGTCACTTTTGCACATTCTAAAAGCATCATCATTCAAATATGTATAATAGAGGAAAATTAATTTTACAGTGAACAATCAAATCAACCCGCAACAACGGTCAAACTTAGCAGGAGAATCATTAACGCTTGTAAAAATTGCTCCTATTTGGAAACGAGTTGTTGCTGAGATGGTGGACTTCTTGATTTTAATGATCGTCAAGCTTCTGGTCACCTTCGCTATTGTAGATAACTTTGACGTGATGTAAACCATTATGAATATGAGTATTTACTACTCTAAAATAACCTAGGACCTAAGTCAACAAGATTTATTAATTTGTACGCCTTTTTCTGTTTTTTTAGTGACTTCGATAACATTGACTTGACATCTTTCCAGCAACAAGATGCCGACTTACGAATTGCTTCCTTGTACGACTTAGCGTTTACCATTTCTTCGGAATTAATATTGTTAGAACTTATTCATCGCCTGATCGCTTGCATCGTTGAGGTACCTGATCATAAATATTCGCATCATGCAGTCAATTTTGTGTTCGTGCATAACTATTTTTTTTGCTGTAGGGGTATTGTCTTTCTAAATCGGGCTGCACTCCTGGCAAATCTTTACTGAATCTTCGTGTCGTTCACGCCGAGTCGATCGTACCTCATCCAGGAAACCAGCCTGGTGCTGATGTGCAATTTGTATTAGTCACGCCCGCTAGCTACCTGACCTTCCCACGTGCTTTTATCCGGTCAGCAGTAAAAAACTTCAGTCTCGCATTCTTCTTCCCGCTGTGTTTCACCCTCTTTCACTTTGATTACTCAAGAACCCTTTACGATATGATGGGGAAAAGTTTGGTCGTTGAAAACCATTAGCTTCCGCGAAAAGTGATCAACTAGCTTCCAACAGGTTATCACTTCTATATTCAAATCAAGCAACTTGTATTTCCTATGTCAATACAACAAAAATCATTTTAAATGAATGTGTAAGTTGTTCAACAAAGTCTTTGCAAACTCGAGATGGAAAATATTTGAAACTTATATTAATGTATAAATAATATATTTGCAAATTCCAAACACTTCTGCATTCTAATGGTTCTATTTTACTCATTTTTAAGCGAAGAAGGGTGAATGATTGCCCTTACTAAACCATTCCCTTGCCCTTATGAAAGGTAATTGTAATCTAATCGATCAAAAATTAAATCAGAAGTTGATTTCTAATGACACGTGGTGTTTACAATTTCTTGTAGGTGGAGTGCATTGAAAATACTTTCGTTTCTGTCAAAAAAGAGCCCCCAACCCGGTAGATAATATTCAGACTGACTTTGTCGCCAAGACGGTCAGATGAACTTTTAAAATCCGTATCACCATTACACTTGCATGCGTTCTAGCTTTCCAGTTAACGTATTCTTAGTTGGTAGGTGCATGAATAGTAGCGTCAAAAAAATGCTACCTCCAAATTCAAAGATACAATGTCCCGTTGGTATTCCTGTCACCGACTTCTGCTAAATTGGCTATGGACCATTTCACCAATACCCATAATGATAAATGAAGCATTCAATTTGTCGACTACTCGTACATACGCGAAAATTTCCCTAAGCTAAGCTCAGCTCTATCTACTAGAGTACAAGAACGTAAATGTTAGTTTAGTCAGACAGCCTGTTCCCCAGTGTTTTCTCCTCCACCTATTTGAAAGGCAAAAAATTACAATATCATCAATCTCATGAAGCATAGCGGAATATTTTTTCTGCGCCGATTTCACATTCATAAACTTATCCTATGGTAAACTATCAGTCTCTGTAAGGCAGTAAGAATGATTATTATCATCTAAGGATTATCTTCAGCTCATTCACCGCTCCTGCTTTTGACGCTCAAGAAAAGGAATTTGAATCTAAAAAGTATAGAACTCACTTGTTTCGAGCATTAGTGAAACCTGCATTTTATGCATGTACTGCTTTTAAACCCTTTTCCTTGTGGTGTATTGGGTCTTGCTGAAACTCATCACATATCATGCAACAGCACAGGATTATGATATCCTTAATGCAAGTGCTTGTGCCATTTTTGGTGTATCAACAGTAAGCATAGCCTTGTCTAGAAAACCAGACCAGAAAAGAAAAGACCGTGAGGAGTAGCAGAAAAAGAGCTGTAACAACACTGTTGCAATATATCAGCCTGCATCACTTGTTCGTGTGGCAGTAAATATTTTTTCTGAATATAGAGGAACATCGTTTTTTAAAAGATGTTCAGATGTAGATTGAAAATACTGAGCAGTTGTGATGATTAGGTTAAGCAAGTTGTTTTGTGGTGGAGAATAGGTGAATCTGTTGTGTTTGGCTGGCATTTCGTATTATTAATGATTGACCGTACGACGAGAGTCAGGAGGAGAAATCTAAAAGGAGGTCAGCAGTAATCACAGGGAAAATTTTGGAGGCACTCGGAACTTGGAGGTAACTTTCCACATTAGAATTTTTTCTGCATACTTTATGTGGTATTCTTATATAACGGTTAAACTTTATTGTTTGATGGTAGATCAAGTGAGATTTTCGCCGTCGTTTTGGGTTATGGAACGAATCAGAATTCTGCAGCCGTTTAAAATAGGTAAGCTGTCTATGAAACAACTGTAATAGTTCCTATTTATGTTTCGTTTAGTGGCATAAATTCTTATATATTACATTTTGCATGGTATAGTAATCCTTGTATGCACATCGGAATCCTACCGTGCAGGATTTGACGGACAGAACTCAGTATCGTGTTACTTGAGGATATAGCTTACAGTTTTTTAATGGTTTTCTTAGAGATACTCGAAGGTATTGAATATTTTGAAGTAACCGAACTAGTGAAATGAAATGAAAACAAATTAGTAACCGCTAATCTTTTAAAAATTGCTTCTTTTTCAGAATGAGGGACATCTAATTCATTAAATAAGCCAACTGTATGATGTCAGCTGTCGCGGAGAAGGTAAAATTGATGTAGATTTCTTTTTCTCTTTGGAGGTTGATTAAATTAAACCTTCCTCGTTACTCTACTACTTTTTCTCTTTTGTTTAATTTGACTCATTGAATACTTACATCATTATTACCGTAAAATAACATGTTTCCTTTCTAATTTTGAGAATTATTGTTCGCAGGAGTTATCATAGGATAAAATGGGCCGACCGCCAGGGGCTAAGAATATTGCAAGTTGTGGTGGGGGAACTAAAAACGGTGTCACGAAACAAGCTATATCGGGAAAAACTGCAGCAGCGACAACTGCAAAGTCGTCGGGACGAAATGGAGCACTATCTAAGGCGAATTCTGAATTGGCGCCTCCGCAATCAAGTGGCAAAGGTGTCGGCAAGGGAGGTAGCAGTGGTACAGCAACTTCATCGGCGTTGGGGGGCACGACGGAGAAAGACAAGAACACACAAGATAGATCTCAAGCCAATTTTCCTTATGATATTCGTCTAGGAGGATTCGCCTCTTTACAAAATGCTGCCTTGAAAGGAACGCCTAGGGTGTGTAAAGTTTTCAGTATTATGATGTAGTGCTTGTTACGGGTAGTGATGATGAATAACATGTTTTATGTTTAATTTTATTAGATAAAACGATTACTGATGGATGAATGTGATTTTATCATGGAATGCCGCGTGTGTAGAAACCTTTTTCGTTCGCTTCCCAACTTCATTACTCACAAGTCAAATTACTGTAAAAAATCATTTGATTCTACTTGGTGCATCGGTTTATCTAATATTATCGCAAACGGGGACTCCTCCTTCAACGTACAATACGAGGTCGATCCTGAGTTAGTCTTGATTCAAAGCAAAGCTGCACCGTCAGCATCGCAGTCGCCAGCCTGCGAATCACCAAAGACCGTAACTGTCGCTGAAATGTATAATGAGCTTGCCAACGCCTCCAAAGCCCTCAATGAAAAACAAACTAGCCAACCAGTGGAGGAAAACGTTGTTCGACTAAAGCTGCAACCGCTTAAACTACCAGGGGACGAGGGTATTTGTAAAACTATCAGTGGTGGAGGAATCGAATCGGTCGTCGTGCAGCAAAAAGTTATTTGTAACGATCCGTCCGCATGTGATAATGTTCCGAGGCCAAGGGAATTCAGTAAAAACGACACAGCAATTTTGGGACCTGATGGAAAGGTGCTATGTACCGCGCCTGGGGATAAAGTTGAACTGGTAGTGAAAAAGTTGGCCGCTCAAATTGAATCTGTGAAGAAGCGAGAAGCTCAAAAGCTGGCTGAGTTAGAACGAAATAGGATTATTTGCGATGTTTGTAAGTGCGACTAGAGATTTTGCAAAATTTTCTTGTCTTTCATAAATGGAAGCACTCATTGGGTATTCTCATATTTTTAGGCCGCACAGTTTTTGATTCCGATAAGGCGCTGCGACAGCACAAAAGAGAAAGTTTAGATTGTGGTAAGGTGTGGGGCTTCAAGTCGCCTTGTAAGTGAAGGAAAAGTTCTTTACTTAGAATGCATTGATTTTTTGGCCTTACTTAAGTATGTTATGACTCTTTGATTTTAGTAAACGACAAATCGAAAATAATGATTGCGGACACAGAGATCGTTGTGAAGAGAATGAAGTATGATAATTCTTTGAACTGTGATGACGATACAACATCTCGTCGACTAGATGTTGAATCTAGTACACAAACGACGAAAAAACCGAATCGTCGTTTTGGTCCCAGACGCCAATCTAATACCATCAATGGAGTTACTCCTGCTGACAAGAAAAGAACATTATCTCCTGTGAAGCGTATAAAGTTGAAATACATCAAGTACGACCAATCGAAGCACCACGAGGCAGATGGTGAAAAAGTACCACATTGTACCAAATGTAGAGTGAGTTTCGTAACTGAACAAGATCTGCTGAAGCACCTGGTTTTATGTACGAATCCCTCTAATAATCAAACTGAAAAGGAGGAAACAAAGCCCGAAGAACGGATCCGAATTTCACTTCGGAACGATTTCTCCGCTTTCAAAGCTATTTGTCCACCAAATGTTAGTGTTAACCTGGAACCTTCAGTATCAACAAATCCAACAAATTCCATTTTATCCGAATCTCATCGTCAGTTAACAACACTTAGACTGCAACATTTAGCAGGACCTCTTACTGGTATTGATCCGACACCAAGTTGCGAAGTAAACAACAACAAACAGTACAAATCGTATCCACTAAGTGGTCGTAAATCTAGTTCCTCGTCAGATGAAGGTGTATCAACGGAGAAGACTTCGAAAGAAGCACCAAGTGTTAGTAACCGCCCTGAAGAGGAAGGTGACAGCGATATAACGTCGCACGATAGCGGTATTAGTTCTTTGAGCTCATCATGGAAGAAAAGTCGAAGTGTTGGAGCACCGAAGAAGCCTAAGCTTAAGTTAAATAAAACGTCCGCACCCGCAAACAATGAATTAAGTAAAAGTGACGGTGATAGTAGTCGTATGAATGTTGGTACTAGTGTATCTGAGGTGAGTTAATACCAAGTATTATTCTACTCACAGGGAAATCTCTCTCTCTTTCTTCTGCTTTTGCAAATTTCTCGCTAGATGAGGTATATCTTTCTAAATCTTCCAAGATCTAAAACGATACTTTGTAAATATTGGAAGAACAGATTGTAAAAGATTCTTCGGCTGTGTTCAAGTTTGGCATTTATTGTCAGGTCAAGTGTGAATTGTTGTTTTACCATTTTATCGGTGAGCTTTAATTGTTCGTCCGTAGTCCTTACATGTATATATCCCGGTATTCTCATAGGCAGTTCAACACAGTACCATTTGGAATGTAACTCTTTAAGTTGCTTTACCCGTAGTATTTATTTATTTACAAATGTACAAATTTTTAGTGCATTGCAAGCATGGTGCATGATTTCCTTTTTAAAATTGACTATTTGACCCGACCTTTTAACCATTCTGTTGCAATTTTTCGTTTTGTCTCCTACCTTTTCAATTTAGTTGGACACTGCTATCACGGAGAAAGTAAACACTTCAGGCAAAAGAAAAGACAAAGTATCCAAAAATCTTCAACGGATTCAGTCATCAGTCAACTTACGGAAAACGATTACTTCACGTATCCGCAAAAGTAGACGCACTAAGGCATCCTCAGCAATCAAAGTTACGAAAACATGCATTAGCACAAAGGCAATGTCCTGACGAGACTCTTGGCAATCATTTTTATAATAAATATTTAATATTAGCAGGAGTATAAGATAATTCTGCATGAGAATTGAATTCAAAGAAAACTATATTTTTTAAGTGACATGTTTAAGAATCAAGAAGAAATATTCAATACTTTTGTAATTCGGTACTAACAAGACTGTTGTACTTTTTAGTAATTTATTGACGAAATCGTTATTTAATAACGTAATGAATTTTGTACACTTTTTCGGTGTCGTATCCACCGTTAAAAAACAAATCGAAGAACCATGTACTTGAGTTAGTTTTAGTAAATATATTGTTCTGTAAGTTACTCGTGAGATCAATAGTATAAAAAATTGTTAGCCGTGGCGCAAAATTATCGATGGGGAATAATTACTTTGCAGCTTGTGAGTAGCATGAAAAAAATATTTATTTGTGTAGGGGTATGGTGTACAGTTGAAGACCTGTTTTTAAAAATATTTTATCCACTTTTACTGATTTATTCAGTAGGTGTAAATGCTCTTTATATCGCCAATTACGTTTGTAACATTCGTAGATAAGTTGGTAGGAAAGGTACCTATATCGCAGTAAAAAATTTCAACAGAAAAATGGTTTTTATGAGTAAATCTACTATATAGGGAATTTTTGTATCAAATGAAAAGATGGACGTGAGGATTTAAATAATAACATCAGTTTATTGAAAAACTACAACCATTGTTAGCGAAATTACCAATCACCTACTTTTGATAGCTTGAACATGTTGCGCTTGTTGCTGTTTCTCCATTTTCGACGCAAGTGTGAATAAGCTGTCATCAAACGGCATGAATTTGAAATTTCGCTTCCTTAAAAGCTGTTCTCGACTCAGATTATTCAACATGATAAACTGAGATCGAACATAAATAACGAGCATTTCTACAGCTTTCACTTTCCTGGCAATCTCCTCATGATTGGCTTGGTTATCAAACATTTCAGGGCCTAAGGTTGGGGGATCTGTTGGCAATCTGAGAAATCTACGCCATAAAGCTCCAGCCAAGACGTAGTCGTCGCCAAGCAGCCCCTCATCGTAACTTATCATAGTCGCATGGAACTGATCGTTGAGACCTTGCAGCTCACGGCGTCTTGCAGAAGATAACGCACCTTCGAGCTTTTTGCTTTTCATATCATTATCCTCCCACATGGCTTTGATTAACCAGTTTCGAACGATCCTCCCCTCACGACCATCTTGCATGAGGCGTGCTGACAACATGCCAAATGTGTAGTTCCACAACAGTGAACCAGGAAGCGTAAGTGTCTGGGAGGTTACAAACTAGAATTTGAAAAGAACAACGATTATTAGATCGTAATTACGATATCTTTTGATAGATATATTTTTCCAAACAATAAAGCTCTTACTTTGAAAGAATTTCATGTAATCAATTTGATCGGCCACTTTCATATAAATAAGGTAGCCAGACGCCTTCAAAATCTGCGAAATAAAAATGGGCAGTAAAGAAAATAACTGTACTGTACCACAAGGCAAAGTTTAGTTCATCGTTTTTAAATTTCGTAAAACTCACACTTTTAGGTATTTCGGTAAATCCTAGTTTTTTTAATGTTCTTCCCCACAGCGTTGTATCATCGCGAGGTGTGAACATGTTGATTGCATTCACACTGGAACTTGTTTGAAAACTCCTTGCAGCGACTAGTTGCATATTTGTGAGAGTATTACTTGTGACTACGCAAGGTTTACTAAAATCTTGTAGGGCTAAACCCGTAAATACGCTTCGGTGACACTTCGCACAGCCATAGTTTAATTGGGCTATGCCTCTAACAACACGGGCACTCACAGTTGACAACATTTTAATGGTTTGTAATCGTAAACTACAAAATGTTTATATATTTCACAAACAGTTAGATGCATAAAGTTAGAACAAGGTCTGCTTTCTCCAGAGATCAGCTGAACTATGCTGAACACGCGCGTGCCATTGCAAGCACATTTTTCCCATGGTGCATTGTTCGAGGCTGCACGTCTTTTGCATGATGATCAAAGATTGAATGTGGCGTGCCCACGGTTAATAAAAGAAAAGCGTCTTCGTAGTAACAAATAATAACATCAATAGCCCTACACGGTTATCCAAGTTTTGTTTTTTTTATGTTTTTTTTTGGGAAAAAAATTATACTTCGTTGCTCCTCAATAAACTGGGTGCTTTGGAAGCTAATTAGGTAGTGTGTTTTGTGTC
>VICI01003049.1:0-14407 GCA_019593645.1 Akabosia matsudoensis | reverse complement strand
TTGCTGAACATAGTTTAGCTACGTAATAATTAAAAAATATGCATCGCAACTGTTCAGGTTATATTCCGTATTTCAAAATAGAGCCTTACGGTCAAAGACATCATTAAGAGTTTGCCACTACAACAAGTTGGACATCTACATCGATGTTCCGTGCTTGTTAAATTGGGCAACGGTCATTTTTATCATCACTCTGCGTGCAAACAAAAGGAATTGCCTTCTGAATTTTTTTTTCACTTATGGGGTCGTTCATGGCTGCCGACAGTAGATTGGGGGATGGTATCCAAATAATAGTTGGAGCGCTTAAAAATTTGGGTAATGGGCAGCAAGGCATTGCAGTTTGCCAAGCACCACACTACCACGTTATGTTCACTTAGTTGGAGATGGGACAATTTTACATGTGTGCTGTGAGCCGGCCACACATGTATGGCCCCATGAAAAAAAAAACGATGGCAAATTTCTTTTCTTTCATAAAAACGGACCGTAAAATGACGATACACGACTGCGCATTGATATGAAAAATGTATTATGTAAAACGCAGAAATGGCGTGCTAAATTGAAACAAAGCATTATACACGATGCGGTTTAGAATGTACAGAATATACAACTTTATTTTGGGCTGTTTTTTAATTTCGAAAGGCCGCATTATCAGGCATTGATAATCATAATAATCTAGCATAAAAAAAATCTTTTTACAGTAAAAAAAAATTTTCAAGCAGAGGAAATACATAATTTCCGGAATGGACTTTGAAATTATACCAATATATTTTTCAGATAATGCAAATTACGGAATATACGTATTGATAATATTGCTTAAAGTCGGTGAATGCCTAATCCGTCTAATGCCATTTGCATATCAATGATTTGTCATAGTAATGCTATATTTAGTACAACCTAATTGCGAATCATAGAAAGTTTTTTTTAAATAATGCATTGGATCAAGTAAAAAATTCGCATACAGGCGTTTTTTAATTGTACCTGGCAGTGAAAAGAGCATCGTTTTTATAAATTTCAAGCATCATTGACTTGACTTGGCACTAACTTGACGTGTTCTAAGTATAAAAATAGTTTTAAATAAGGACAGGTCAAGTTGAATCGGTATCGATCTCAAATCTCAGTTTTTTTCACAGTAGATGAGAGCCACTTCAGCAATCCACCGGCTCACCTTGCACCTGCCAAAATCAGCCATCCTTGACGGAAACATGTACCTCTTGTAGCAACAACTCCCCCGATTTCTGGTTTTGTTTAGACGGAAAAAGTCAGTCCCCGTTCACAATTCTTGCCTGGCAGCGCTGTCTGCTTTTTTTACCTGTCGTTAGTCGTAGAACGGAGTGGCCGATGGACGTGAGTGGTGTTTGAAGTTCAAACATAAAATGCATAATTGTTTCACAAATAAATCAACGGCAGCTAATTGGTAAGCAGCAAAAAATTTAAGCTGAATAAATAAACAACTCAATAAATAACTCTCGGTTTACTTTACATGGCTAGTTGAAACCTTTTCATGGGTTGGAGTTCGAAAACGGGACGCCAAGAAACTCGAGCTCGTATCAGCATTGGAATGATTCGTGTTTGAAATGAGGCGTGAGAATGAATCAAGGTCGAGTGAACACCAGACCGACTCCAGTTTGCAAGGACAACACAATAAAGGAAAATTTATTGTCATAGTGACAGCTTTGTAAGTAGCGAACTTTCGTTGTAAATATCAGACCTAGAAATATGTTTAAGCATAATTTCTGGAGGCAGTTATTATTGACGACTAAAAAGAGAAGTAATTTGTGGACCGCTGAGAGAAAAGACGGCTTGTTTGTTCGTCCGTTGGCCTCTTTTCCAAAAACGCGCTGACCTGACGGAAAGTCGCTCGTGAATTTGCAATTTTCTGGGATGGTTCCGGAAAACGGAGTTTTATAATTATTTTTCCACAGAGTATTGTATCTATTGGAATGCCCAAAACATATTGATTAACGGGAAAAATAATAAGAAAAATTGATAACGCCGCTGTCCAGACCGATCCCAACCTGAAATCTTCACTATCTAATACAGTAAACGTTGCTCTATATCTCGGTTAACGCCAAAGTGCGGGATCGGTCCGTGTTTTAATTATGTAAGGCGTCAAATACTTTATGCCTAATTTTAAAAAAGTTGGCGTTCGAATTTTTTCAAACGAATGCAAATTAAAGTAGCTTACACCATCCCCAAACCCCCAAATTTACCTTATCAAACAACAACTATGCAATTCCCACCAGAATGCTGGCAAATTCATGCGCCCAGATAATGACATTCCGTCACTTTTCGGGCTTGAAGAAACAGTGTGAAAAACTGTGAAATAATCGGCAAGCTCAAATCAAATCGTCAACCTGTTTACATCACGACAAGCAATGTCAAAGTCTATCTTACCAATGACCATTCATATTGAAAATTTTTTAAGCTTGGGGTTCAGTGATGCGGCGGCAAGCAGAATGATTCAAACGCACACACGTAAAAATGCAGACGAAAAGACGAGAAATTAGTCAGGTGAGACCAAAGAAACTTTTGTTAACGAAACGAATAGTCATGAAAAGCAAACATGCTGATTGTTCTAGAAAGTCGATACCTGCATAAAAATAGCATAAATGAATTTCCATCACACAAATTTCATTGATTTTGGTGAAAGCATGAAAAGCATTTTCGTGTAAAAGTTACTCATTTGGATATTTTTATGCAGGTGTCGACTTTCCAGAAGAGTCAGCATGCTTTGAATCATGAAAATTCGTTTCGTTAAAAAAAGTATTTGGTCTCACATGAACATGTTGAACAAAATGCACAACATGAACATGTTGAAAAAATTTTAAAAAATGATAGGGTTGAACGCTGTATTTTTTTAAATTCATCGATTTAGAGGTTTGGATTTTTCCGCGGAGAGAGGGCTCAAAATCAAACGTTTTTCAGTAATCAGCGGTTACTTTGTTTATCGCGCCTGCAGGACAGAAGACTCAAGAATTGTTTGTGCGAGAGTATACACATGTCTTTGAACCGAGAGGTGTCTGTCTGTTCATGAAATGACTTAAAGCTTGCTTGTTGAGAGTTCAGTAAAAATATGTGGATAAAGACAAGCCTCGCCGTTACGATTGACCGATCGGGCTGGCAATGTATAGGTTGCGTACTGGTGGCCCATATTGTCACTGAGCTTGACGATGTGAACTTGCTGATTTTTTCACACTTTTTGGAAGAATGGCCAAAGGACGAGAAGACATGAACAGAGATGGCTGAAGCCGCGGTTAAAAACGGGTAAAAATGGTTTTGATGGTTACAAACGGGTTTTTTCGCTTGTGAAGGGAGAATGGCGTCCAAGTCCTACAATTCAGTATTTTAAAAAATCCAAAACAAGCTAAATGTGGCTTAAACTGTTAGCAACTTCGTTCATAATAATAGCTTATGCAAAATCTAAACGTCTGGAATCATTCTCATAGAAATGATTAATTTTTTTACTTTTTGACCATGTTAAGCCAATTTGTCCGTCTGAACCGTTTTTAACCAGACCGTTAAAAACCGTTTTTAGCCATTTATAACCAGACCGCAGTTTTAACCGCTGCCACCTCTGGACATGAACCGTGCTTTCTCCGAGCCGTCCACATTTATTGACTTTTGCAAACTTCCTCTTCAACAATACTCGAAAATGTTTCAAAATCATTTTAATTATTAGTGCGGAAGGAATTATTTTCTTAGCACCCTGTACATTGCATCACCAGCATTTGAGGTACTTTACGTCAACCTTTATCTTATTTTCGAAGATATTTTTTGGAATTCAAAAGGAGCATGTTCCGATAGAGCACCTTCGAATTAGTCAAAAATCATTTTAACATATTTTTGAACCATTCGGTGTCGGTAAAAATAATTAGAAATACAATACACCGTTTGCCCGCCATAATATGCTCACGTTTAATTCTAAATATCCAAAAGAGACGACGTCTTCCAATTATTTTTATCTATCCGCATTCAACTCTTTAGATTTTAGGACGCAAAATATCGCATTTTATGGCAGTTTTGTGTTCCATTTATTTTTAACCGACACCGAATGCTTAAAGAAATATTTTTAAAATGGCTTTTGACTAATTCCGAAGTGCTCTATCCGAATACGCTGCTTTTGAGCTCAACCCAAAAATATACGCGACAATGAGTTACCGCTTGGCAAAAACAACCTCATTTACGAATATCCCGCTAACTTTTTAACCATTGGAAAAAATTGCTGGAATCCTGTATTCAGTAATTCCTCTAATATTGCCAGATAAAAAACCAATATAAGTATGCATGCAATTTTCGAGAAAACAACCATTGCACTTGAATTTTTCGCATGGTTAATTTTTTCATAAGCATCTTTATGTTGCAGACATTGACAGACTGGTATTGACCATCCCTGATTTGATTTTTGCTTCTAGATTCTAAACTTTCCAGTCTGTGTGGCAGAAAGAGCATGATTTTTTCCAGGATATGATGATTAAGGCAAGTACTCAACTAATTGTGGTAATAGAGAAAAATCCCGAGATACCAACCAACTTAATTTTTATGCTTTGGAATTTGCACAGAATGTACCACATGTTCCGCGTGTCGTTGACCTCACTGAAGTTCCAACAATAACTCATCCACAATCATCATCTATTACCTGATCATGGAGTTCATCAACTCAAGACGACATCACAAGATCTTACGATTACAAGCAGTTTGTTCTACAAAAATGCTAAACCGAGCTAATATTGCTCTTAATATCGTCCAGTAAAACGCTCTGCTTCTCCCGAGTTACCTGCTAAAGATTGAGTTAATTAAGAAGCTTCTTATCATTTTGATAGTTCAGTACATTCTAGTATTGCTGATAATCGCTCAGTTCAGTTGTAGCAATGATTTGATCTATTTTTATGTATACCTATTTAATTATAAATATGCGTCGCATTACAACATGGTTCAAGGTTGAGTACGTTTGAAATCCAGTGCAGTCGTGCTCGTAGCAACAAAAAATTATGGGAGAGGTCTAAGTGATTTAAGATGAGGTTCAGGTAGAAATGTATCTATAAGGACCTTTAGGAAGAATTTTACTCGCCAGTGAGCATGAATGTACAAAACTGCCAGTTGTATTGGCAAAGCTGTTAATGAACGGTGACATGATGGCAAGCAATTAAAATTCGTGGAATTAGTATTTAAGACAACTTTGCACGTTTAGAAAATAAGGAGAAGTAAATTGTAACCGAAAGGTATTCGTTTTTGGAGACTTCTTAGTTTGCGTTGAGTATAGGAAAATACACAACCTTCGGCCACATGTATGAGCATTAGCTTTTAGAAGATTTAGGGTAGATAACTTTGTTTTGCTAGTGTAGTGGTGAATGGCTTTCAACACTTTTAATACTATGACTCGATTAATAACATAAATATTAGGCTAAATTAATATAGAAGCATTTTGGTACGAAGCCACGATTGAAAGTAAGACTGTACTTGAGCAATCGGCTCAAATGAAGGGATTTGAATCAAAAAGAATTTGAAGAAGGAGCTGGATCCAACACTTGGCCCGTCGTTCCTTACGTTGTTGATAAGAAAGTTCGAAAAGGTTAATGATATATATCAGTACACTTGTCATCTACACACTGTCCTTCTCCGGGACAACTAATTTTTAAATTAGTTTGGATTAGTTAACTGCTGTAGATCCAAGAAAGAAAAGTCCACTCACTTAATACAAGTCAAGGGTTGCAAATGCTCAGAAAATCCAAAGACCTTGACTCCAAAGTCTAGCAGTTCCAAATTAATGTTACTATGATCATAAGAATTAACAATGTTAATTAATACTGTAATCTGGTTTCAACGTTCAGGCAGGAATGAATCCAGTATAAGTCCGAAGTCGATTGCACTGTACAACCAGATGTCGTCTGGGGAGTTTAACCGTGGAAGAATGCTCCTACTGATCCGTCGAAAACGTAAAAGTGGCCTGGGACTCCCGACACGTGTCCAATTTTGTGATAATATTAACGTAATAAGAAGCTACGATGGAAAACGTAGCTTTTCCGATGAAGTGTTGGTTGCACAATTTCAAGTCGAGAACAGGAGTCACAGCTATCAAGTTATCCAACAGTATTCGTAAAATATCCGGTAATTTTTATATAACGTTTTGCCATATTGTGTCAAATGCCATGATGGTCCGGAACGTGTAGATCAGATGATCAGAACTTTCTGATTTTTTCTCTCTGACCCTGCTGTAGTCCTAATATAAGGCATCGAAATGCATTGTCCCTAGAACAAGGTATTTATAATCTGCTCCCAGATTGACCAATTCATTTCCTTTGCAGCCTCCACTCCTAGTAGAAAGTAACTTGGAGCAGCTCCAGCAGACCACATTTGGAGAATTAGTGACGAAATGTTTGATGAGGAGGTCTGCAGAAATTGCGGGCTGTAGATGAGTATACTCCCTCGTGGAACAGTTTCGCCCTCTTGGACAAACGTTCATTTTAGCATCAGAACTTTTTTAATGCACTAAAATAATATGGGTCACTGGATGTTGGCAAGCTGATGCCTTGTTTTGCTCTGACTCTTTTTGACCAAAATCCGAAAAATCCAAGTTTTCTAAGGAGAGATGCTGAGTAGTATTATCGATAATTTTAACAGACGTCAGATAACGAGTTGTGATTAATTGCAAACAGTTTGGACTCAGCAAAATTTCTATTGGTGCCTACCAAGCCACATAAACTTGAATTCAAATTGGTGTCGACCGTCTCGACCAGACGAAACAAATCAGCACAACACACAACTGGTTTCGGCGGTGTACCAGTTTGTGCACGTAGAAGACAAATCCTAAATCGTTCCTTAATTATTCTATACAGGTCCTCTCCCCTGGCAAGCCAAACAGTTATATATAAGGAATCGTTGTCATTTCCACTATCGAGCGCTAATTTAACAAGAATATATTGAAAATATTTTGTACAAAGACATTCACTAAACGACATATCACTTTATCTATAAACATTGACAGTATTTATTAAGTACCTTTACCTTGATTCGCGGAGGGATAAACCCAATATATGTACGCAGTCGGTTGTAATCGACAACTAGGTTTCCTTCTGGTGGGTCCAGCGACGGAAGATTCCTCCTACTGATCCTTCTGAACCGTTAAAGTGGTCTTGGAGCACGAGAGAACTCAATACACGTATCCAATTTCGTGATGATGTCCTCGTAGTACGAAGCTACGATGGAAAACGTAGCGTGGGCAATTTGTTTAAAGGAATTTTCATAATACAACACTGTTTTCTCGCCCATCCAAGTTACAAACGCACATGAAAAGCCACACGAACGAAAGGCCATTTAAATCTTCCACCTGTATAAAGGGATTCTCTTAAAAAACTAACAAACGAGAGAACTCAATACACGTATCCAATTTCGTGATGATGTCCTCGTAGTACGAAGCTACGATGGAAAACGTAGCGTGGGCAATTTGTTTAAAGGAATTTAATGACTCCAAGAGTCCTGCAAAGACGTGTGAGAACAGGTAAAAGTCGTAGGTCGAGGTCTTCCTGTTCCGTGTCTGTCGATAGCCGTAATATACGTCTTCAAAGCTTCTTTTCCCAGGCCGAAGAAGCAATTGCTGTGATCCGATTATGCCTCTCCGACGAGAGCATACGAACCCAGCGGCGACCGCTGCACGCAAAAAGAATTTGCAGCAGGAGCTGCAGCCAATACTTGGCCCTTCTGTATTGTTGTTGATAATAAATGTGGACGATGGGTGGTGGTATATATCTAAACACTCGTCTCCAATACAACGTCCTTCACCTGGACAATTGATTGTAAAATGTAAATAAACTTTAATAAGTTTAAGAAAAAAAGCGTTGTGTAGGCCTGGTGCACCAGATTGCAAGTGATGTAAATAACCTCAATTACCTCGGATGAAGAAAAGTCCATGGCCCAGGGAAACGGCCTCTGTATCTCTAATTTGAACAGCGGTCAGATAGAGATGGCCAATGAAAGCCATATACTGCGGGCTTTTTATGATATCTGGGGTGCAAAAATTGCGAACCTTGCGCTCGTAATCAATGAATACTTGCAGACTTGCACGAATCCTTTATATCGTTTCTTCTCTGATTTTGTCCCAAGAGTGGGAGCAGTAGTTTGTAAAACACGAACCAAATCGACGCGGAAGTCCTTTCCCTTCTGACATATCGACGAGGATCCTCGGAAGAATTATCTTTCCTTTCTTATATTGAGAACCTTTAACTCAAACAAATTGAATTAGTTTTCTAATTGAGGCTAAATCTGCATACCTTCAATCTTAGAAAGATTTAATAAATGATAAACAATTTTAAACTGCGTTTAAACGTGAAAATTGTATGTTTCTGAGACAGAAATGGTTTTACTTCTATGCTCAAACAATACGTATTTCATTTGATTTTCGTTAAAACGGACAACCGGATTCGGAGTTAGATTCGGATAGAGTTGTGCGGATTATTAATTGTTGTAATGGTTTGATTTGTTACAACAATCATAATACAACACTGTTTTCTCGCCCATCCAAGTTACAAACGCACATGAAAAGCCACACGAACGAAAGGCCATTTAAATCTTCCACCTGTATAAAGGGATTCTCTTAAAAAACTAACAAAAAAACAGCACGAAGAGACCCACTCCACTGTGAATAGCCATCGCTGCAACACCTGTGGCCGGAAATTTCAAACGCGAGCCAGATTGTGCGGCCATACCCAACGACACCACATGCACGTCGAGAATACAAGGCGGTACAAGTGTAATGTTTGCGGGAGGCTGTTTTCATGTCCCGCCCTCTTAGTACTACACACGATCGAGACTCCGTTTAAGTGTTCCACTTGTGGTAAGGCGTTCACACAAAAAGGCAATTAAATACAGCACGAAAAGACCCACTTTTCCGTGAAGGAGCACCCCTGTAGTTTGTGTGGAAGGGAATTCCGAGCACGAGGCGACTTGGAGAAGCACATGCAACGGATCCACTTGCTCGAGCGAGCCCTCCATTGCCTCTTCTGTCCAAAGAGATTCGTGTCTTCATCAAACTTGTTCCAGCACCTCAGAGTTCATGTCGGGGAACTACCGGAGATTTGTAACCTCTGTGGGAAGGAGTGTAGGCATAGTCATAAATTGAGGAATCACGCATGTCCACAAAAGAAAGACAATCCTCCAGCCCGCCTCGATGCGTCTTCCGTTTGAAGGACGAGGTCTTCCGAGAGTCGAAATAGCAATGACGTTACGTTCGTGTCCACATGCAGGAAAAATTCCTTGTTTGCGGGGTTTGTGACAAAGAAATTGCCACTGGACGTGATTAGAATTGTCATCGAATCGGCGAAGTTAAAAGTAATGCAACTCACAAGTAGAACACTGAGTTAGTTTTGGTCGTCTTGCTTCAATGTTACTCTTTCAAGTAAACATTTTATTCAATTTGTTTCTCAAATTAATTTGCCTTTACTGATTTCATCATGTACTCTTTTCTTGCAAATAAAATATGATGCAAACTTTCAACTTAAGCGTAGCCGTTTTCTTTGTTTCATTATCCTGGTTGTCGTCCGGTTACAATCATAACAGTTACACTCATCTTGTATAAAATTTCTCGTGTGGAATGTCGCACTTTCCTCCACTGTTTTCTCAGCCTGACATCCAATACAGCTTGCGGTGTTTAAGATCGGTATTTAACAGTCTCATTTTATGACAGTGCCGTTTCTATTTTAAACTCGGTTGTCGACCTATGACGCAAAATTGATGCAGTTACAACGTCCACGTCTTGGTTTGTTTTGAGTGTCATCGCCTTCTTATTCCCTCCAAGCCTGCCTGCAGCCACTCATGATTACAATTTAAAGCAATCCACGAAAGTTTAAGTGTTAATGGGAGAAGCTCGTTGAACCTCCAACAATCTCTTGAGCACATCCAGGACGATCCAGTAATCCAGGCTGTCCAAATGTCTGTTTTGAGCTCCTCTTAGAGTTTACTGAGGTCGGGCCAATATTGCCAATCAGTGCTCCAAGCCCAGTCTCAATTCAAGCATCGTCTACCGCAGAACGTTTTACTTCACGGGCGTAACAACGTACTTAGTGATGGGAACTGCAAACACACTTTTTGTTTAAATACACACAAACCGCGGTTTTTAAAACTTGATGACTTGACTTGAAAACTTGAAAAACCTCGGAGATGACTTGTGGAATGTCGCATATTCCTCCACTCTTTTCTCACAATCAGCCTGACATGTATTATAATTTGCCAACTTAAAACTCGTTATTTAAAGGTCTGTTTTCATGCCGGTGCCATTTTATTTTAAAGTCGGTTGTCGACATTTCTCCATCTCTGAAGATGAAAGGAAATCGATGCAATTGCAACGCCCATGACTTGATTTGTTTCGAATGTCATCGCCCTCTTGTTCCCTCTTAATATCGCTACAACTAAGTAAACTATCGCTGGCCTTTCAACCTTTCACTCCCTGAAATCAGATTTTTAACAATTTTCGTTTAGAATTTTCGGCCTTTTCTTAAATTCATTTTTGGTGCTCAACGTTGTTGGGGTTGAGTCAAGTCGCTCAACTTAATCCTGAACTGACAGCTTAGTCTCTGGACACAGGCGAAGCTCGTTTCATATGAAAGACCGACATTTGCAGCTAATGAAGACTAAAATTTAAAGTCGCTTATGAAAGGTAACGTCTGAAAGGGAGAAGCACAGTAAAGACCCCAGAAGCTCAGGGCAATCCAGTAATCCAGACTGTCCAGAAAGAGCGGATGAGCTTGCCTTGGACTGGACAGAAGTCGATCAAACATGACCGGTCAGTGCTCCATGCCCAGTCTCCGGGGGCTCTGGGGACGACATCAACGTATATTCATCCCCACTTGATGGACTCCCACCCGAACGTAAAGGAGAAAACGGACGTAGTCGCACTCTAGATGACGAGCAACTTGTGCGACCTCTAGCCTGTTCCCACCTAGGCTCTGTATGAAATTCATGTCGACGTCCACTTGGAGGAGGATCCCTCTGAGTAAATACTCTTGTGGTAAGGGGTAGGTAGAGCGAGCAAGCGGGTGGTGGAAGGAACCATGTCGGGATCAGTTTACCATCAGCTCCTCGTATAAAATGGCTTGACTTAAAATGGCAGTAGCTTCTGATTTTGTTCAACGAGTATGACGAAGAAATGAACAGTACCCGACGATGTTTTGTCGGTGCATACGGGAATATTCTAAAAATTGGTAGTGACTTTCTTGGTGTATGTCATTTGAATCCTTATGGTCGGTTCTTTGATAAGGGACTCTTCGTGACAAAATGAAATTGAGCATTTCAAGCCGACGAAACAAGCCAAAAAGGTAACAACGTAAGCCGCGGCGATCCTGTTCGGAGCGCTAAATTTCAACAACCCCACCGCACGACGAAATTGTTGCTGGTAACAAAAATTCATGGTGACCATCATCTGGAGTAATGACAACTCTGAAGTAGCCAAATGAAGCTCAAAAGCACGCTTGCCCATTCTTGAAACTTATTTCGAGCGGTTTCTGTTGTCGAGTTTTGGGAAATGAGTTCGAGAATAAAATGAAGACAGCACAATCCGAATATATTTTTGTCGCTTGTTATTAAATAGCGTAAGCTGCTTTATGAAGTTATCCATGTCCGTACTTCCGTCTGACCATCGTCCCTTCGGCAGTGTTGCTATACAAGTATACACAAGTAGTTTTTTGGCTCTATATTCGAAATTCACCATCCGATGGGTCTGATATTTTGTATATAGGTTGCCGGGACGCCTTGGCAACAGACAAATGGGTTTTAAGTGGTTTCTGCATATGCCCGAATTCGTTTTTGCGGGATATCTTGAACACGCATTGCGTGATCGAAATGAAATTATGTACTGAAATTCTTTATGCGCAAATCCAATGGATAAATGTGTTGGCATCTGTTTCAGGTGTCTGTGGGAGCTCAAATAAGTTATTACGAAGCTGCGCTTTCTCAGCAAGTAATGATTTGGACAAGCGTGTCCGTCTGTCCGTGCTCCAGAGGCTACATATGGAAAAACGGGAGGAACCCTATAGATTTTCGCCCTAATCGGCTCATGTGTAGGGGCCCGCTAGGGTCCGAGGGGCAAAATTGGTTAGCTTTCTAGCTAAGCTATTTCCTTAGCTTTTTAGCCAAGGTTTTCAGCTAAGCTTTTTAGTTGGCTTCTTTTGTAAGTTTTTTTCGTTATCTTTTAAGCACAACTTTTTACCTTAGCTTTTAGGCTAAGCTTTTTATCTTTGCTTTAAAGCTAAGCTTTTTATGTTCCATTTAAAGCTAAGCTTTTTATCTTCCATTTAAAGCTAAGCTTTTTGTCTTAGCTTTTAAGCTAAGCTTTTTCCTTAGCATTTCTTCTGCTTTCAGCTTAATCATTATAAGCTTAACAGCTTATAATTTAACAGCTTAACATGAAAATTAGTATTATTCGGATGAGGATGTTGGGCAGATAATTCGGAGCGTTACTGCATTTTTAGCAACGATAAATACCTTTTACATTTCGGTCACACATATGTCACTGTATTATTAGTAGAACCCGAAGAAATGTTTTTTAGATGTTTTTGTGCGAAGGGCGAGGTTTAACATACAAGCGTATGGTATCAGAACAAGGCGTTTTGACGGCTGTTATATTCAAATATTTTAAATGCTACGACTTTTTCGATATTTTGAATATTTTTAAAATATTTCGTCATTTTCGATTTTTTGAGACGAAATGCAAAGACTGGCAAATTTAAGTGAGAACGAGCATTTATTCAAAAAAATCAATGATTCATATTCTGTTTATAAGTGCCGATTGAAAACTGCATCATGTAGAGATATGCATATTTCACGCCGCAACGTCTTCCATAACATTATCTTTATTCTTTCTTTTCCCTTCCCTGACTCCTTCTCTATCTCTTCTAACTGATCCTGACTCCGTTGGGGACTTTGTCACACTAGGCCACGTCATGTTAGCAAAATTCATGAATTAATTTTCGAGGGGTCCGTATGCAATTGTCCATAGGATCCGTGAAATAATTTGCCTCCTTTAGGAGCCATAAGTCATTGAGCAAGCTAAAATCTAATGTGTCTGATAGACGCACATCGTTTATAATGGCAAATTGGAATACTTATGGTTTGTCCCCATACAGTGTCGCAGAATGAATAAATATCACGTCCTCTGGCTTTTTACGGTCAAAATTGCAAAAAACTATTTTGATAAAGTTAAACATTTTTCAAAATAGTTTTTCCTTTTTTCTTACATGTATATTGTAATATTTTGGTGTAAAAACTGAAATATTTCTACGGGCTCTTATCGTTAGCAACACGGAGCCGAAGAACTATCGCTGTAATTGCTACACAATCGATAATTTTTGTTTGAAAAAACTCAAATATATGAAAAAAGTCCTTTTCCCAACTTATGAAAGAAAAGGAAAATTAATTATTTGTTTATACGAAAGGCATACTTGCAACGCAAAGTGAATCCAATCTCAGGTCACACGATCTCCTAGAATTACAGAGACCCACACAGTGTTACGTACAAAAGGAAAACAAGGAAGGAATGCCCGGCACTTAGCCAAACCGATGGATGACATTCCTTGCTAATAATGAACAATTCGTTTAATGTCTGTTCATTTCTGACTGGAATTTGAAGCTATTTTAGTTATTATGGTTTAAACTGGGTTTTTAAACGGCAAAATATTTTTTCGTAAGCAAATGATTTAAAATATCTTTACATGGTAAAATGCCAAATTTATTCACAGGAATTTTATCTCATGTTCGGTTATTACAGTGTTCTTGTTTTTTAATATTGTAAAGGAAAAATTCTTGTAGTGTTGACGCCATCGGCAAATAATCTATCAAGACAAAGTACAAACGCTTTGTTCAAAGTACAAAGTTCATCCTCGGCAACCTAATTCTCGCCTTTGCAGTTTGCTTTAAAACATTTATATATACGAAATCTTTGATATACATATAAATTCTCATGAAACAAAAAGAAGAACAATGGGAAAATGATGCAGATGGCGGAGTAAAAATTCATCAACTCTCTTCGAAAAATTAAAAAAGAAGGTTGGCATGCATTGGCGAAGGAAGAGATAAAGGCCCACCTGAAAATACAAAAATACTCTTAAGAATCTCAGTGTTGAGCGGTGAGTTATGATAAAACCAGCGCGGCAGTACACATTCCCAAAGTAGCGAAAGCCTTGAGCAACACTACAATAATACAACACGAAGCACTACAATAGTGCAGCACGAAGCACTTCAATAGTGAAACACGAAGCACTACAATAGTGCAGCACGAAGCACTTCAATAGTGAAACACGAAGCACTACAATAGTGCAACACGAAGCACTACAATAGTGCAACACGAAGCACTACAATAGCGCAACACGAAGCACTACAATAGTGCAACACGAAGCACTACAATAGTGCAACACGAAGCACTACAATA
>VICI01003048.1:0-14412 GCA_019593645.1 Akabosia matsudoensis | reverse complement strand
AAAATGAGAAAATCACTTCTCGGTTTTCGCTTACTCGAACGACAACGCTACCCACACTGACAAATAACACAAGAGATACGATTCGATTTTCTCATCGCCCATATCCTGAGAATCGAGTTTTCTTTTTGCATTTGGCATGGGACTTTGTGATGGTGCGTTGTTTTTGTTCCGTTTTCAGACAACCTCAACTCGAGTCAAGTATATTACTTACCTAGGCAGAGTGCGTTGTTAATGATCCATGCTGTACAAACTGTGTCAGAGAGAAATTAGTGTGCAACTGCAGTGAAGGCAAATCAACTCAAAGAAAAATGCAAGGTCAAAGGGAAACTCCCAAGCTGATGTAGTTGCAATGAGCGCACGACAAGCACCAACGGAACCGCTCCCGTCCATAAAACCCCAGATTTCATAGCAGCTAGTTAGTTACGAAAAAAGTTCAAGTACTACCTTGGTTAAGCCATCAGTTAAACTATAACGCTCTCCCAACAACAGAAAGTGGATATCCTATTGCAGGAAAATGACAAGAACTTAATAATTATTGTGAAGCATTCGAGTCGAATGCTAGAAGATGTGTAAAGCAATGCAATGTTTCTGAGCAAAATCATACAAGCCGAAAGGGACCATTATCATAAAAGGACAAGGAGCTGAAACGAAACGGAAACAGAGGATAAAAGGTATTAGTAAATAACCAAACAGAATGCGTAGGAAGTCAGCAAAATAATAAAAAATCAAGGAAATAAATAACTATACGATTCATAGCGTCGACAGCACCAATCCAATGAACTTCAATTACCTGAACAGACCGCTGTTGACTGTTAATGATTGACGGTGACATGTTTGGGGAGCTTATAGCCATTGTGACGGTTGGTTGGGTTACTGATACCTGTGAGGATACAAAAAGGGGGAGTAAGGTTAGGTTTTCCACTGGTTTAAAGATGAGTGAATATAAACGACGGGCGTACCTTGGATGTACTGCTGTTACTGATTATGTTTACAACTGCTGTTGTTCCGACAACGGTGTCGCCCGGAGAGAGCATGGTAAACTTGGGTGCTCCAGCACCAGTGATGGTACTTACGGATGGGAGAGTGACAGTGCTCTGTGGGGGCTGAGCGGTTATGCTTGGGGTGGCGCCGCCGGCGATTGGTGGGGAAGGAGATGCAGTTACCACCTGGATCCTCTTGATTTGAGGCGAGCTGTTCATTAAACTTTCCTTTATTTGTTGCACCTGCTGTTGTTGAGTGAGTGGTACAGAACCCACAACCGGTGAAGGCTGGCGAATTGTCCCAGCGCTTTTCAGGTACTGGAGTTGAACTGGAGTCAGCCGGTTGATATTTGGAGACTGAGTTGGTATTTGGTGTGGTGACGTACCAGGTCTGGGTGGACCTGATTGGACAAGAGTCGCAATACCTGACGCATTTTGGACAAATTTTGCAGTGGCAAGGGATTGGTTGCCTGCCCCAAGCATGGGCGTTAACGAGACCAACGTGGGTTGAGATTGCGATGATACTACAGTTGCTCCAGCAGGCATTGAGGTAGCTGATGTAGTTATAATTCCTGTAGTAAGACGCTGTTGAGTACTAACCACTGTTGACGATACCAAATCTTGCATGGTTATAGTTGGAACTCGAGTAAGCTGCTGCTGTTGTTGTTGTTGTTGAGGGGAACCTATAGCCGTTTGCAAATGACGAGTTTGCACTGGTGTTGACACCGAGCTTGAAGGAGGAGCCGCCAAGGTAGCGCTATTCATTGAACTTACAGAAGGGCTACTTACACTTATTTGTTGACCAACGGAAGCAGCCAACGCCTGTGCCAAGCCCGGAGTTAACATGACAGTTTGTGTTTGTTGAGGAGTAGGAACTCCTTGGTGCACATGAATCGGCGATGGGGCTGAAACTGCAGGTCTAACTATCGCCCCCACTTGACTAGTGGCCAGCGTGCCTGAAGTAGTCGTTCCGTCACTTTTCAATACAGTCACATTAGAGCTTTGACTTGAAATAGCGTTGATACTTTGTTGTTGGGCAACTGAAACTACTGTTGCCTGTTGCTGCTGCATTTGGGTGTGCTGACTAAGCAGATTGGTTAAATGTTGGTGATTGGCCTGAATAAGAGGGGACTTTTGGCATGCCTGGTGGAACTGTAGTATTTGCTGCTGTTGAACAGGGCTGTAAATAGTTTCTTGCATTTGCTGTTGCTGTTGTTGCTGACGAGCGTTTCGTTGTTGAGCGATAATATTAGGAATATTCACATCCCGATGTACGTTGACTTCTGGGCTGTTACTAGTTAGAACTGGAATGATCCCTTGTGGCAAAGTCACTGATGTGACAGGTCCTGCTCTAGTGCTCAGAAGAGCTCCTAACTCGGTAGCCTTAATAGTGGTTTGTGTGCCTGATGCGGAGGCGGGTACCTGACCACTGGTCCCTGCCACTACAGTTGCACCTCCAGGTGCTGGTACATGACTGGTAGCAATCATTTGGGTTGATGTATAAGTAGTTACCTGTTGAACAGATGCCGCTCGAGGGTCGGCGATATACTTGGTAACGTATGGAACGCTGTCCTGTTTCGTAACTGCTAAAGCTGGAACCTTCTGAGGAGTTTGCACTGTGGCTTTTACTTGTTGCAGAGCTTCCTGGTGTTGACGTTGTTGTTCGAGTTTCTTTCGCTCGAGCTGCATTCGATCATATCTTGCCTGAGCAATTGTCATTGCAGCTAATGGCGCGTCATAATTAATTCCCATATCCGTAATAATCTGAGATTGTTTATCTCTCGCTTTGACCTGGGATGCGACTGTTACAGGCTTTGTCGTAGGCGCTCGTTTGTTTGCTATCGTTTTGATTGTGTCAAATTTCTTTACGAAAACTTCTCCATACTGAGCGTTGTTGTCCATCGACAGCATTTGGCTGATCTTCATTGGGCGATTGGCTTTGGACGGAGAAGGTGGATTTATTTTGATAAATGACTGCGGCGTCTTTGTTTTCTTCTTTTTTCCTGTACTTGTTGCAACCGCTGATGGTGAGGCTGGATCTGATGCAGCATTATTTGTTGCTGAGGGGGTCTCTAACACGATTTTGCCCTCTTCTCTGGGCCCAACAACTTGTTCAAAGCGCCATTTACATTGTTTTGGAGTTCGGTGAGTCAATCCGACGCAATTAACAGTTTCATGAGCGAAGTCCCAATTTGGCGTTTGTCCAACATTTATTACCATTAAGTTAAGGGGCAACTCATGCACATTCTTAACCGTATTGAGCAAGCTGTTATCCTCCGCCAACATCCACTCCGGGGAGTCGGCTGGTGTCGGAGGAGGTGGTGTCTTTTGAGTAGTAGCATTCACGATAGGAAACGTAATCGAGCCCGGTCCCAAAGTTTTCATACTGTTGGTGGCTGGCCTGTTACTATACCGTTGAAGTCTCAAGTCCCTTCTAATTTTCGCCAGCTGTGGAGAGGGTTTATCGAACAAGGACTTTGGAGCGAAAATGGGATCCTCGCGCCTACCAACTTTTGGAGATTTCTTTTGTGGAGAAACGTCAGAGTCCCCAAGATCCATCGGTTCACTACCATCCTTGACCGAAGCTAAGTCACTCGAAATGGATTCTGGCGTTTTCTCTACACCTGTACTCACCACGCCGAGACTTGGAGGTTTCGAAATTGGAGAAACCATAAGGGTGGATACCTTCTCAGTCTTCTTGGGGTGTTTTGGAATGTAGACAGGTGGAAGTTCGTCTTCTGTCATTATATCGTAGTCGTAGAGATAACCATGAGCCTCATCAAAATACACGTCCATGTCTGAGACAGGCGGGGTGGGTGGCTCGTAAATCTTGGATATCAAACGTACATGACATATAAAAGGGGAAATATGCAAGAAGTTTATGAATCTAAAGCGATCAGAAACGGAGGATTCTGCTTACCGGATAAAGCATTTCCTGTTCAAAAGTGCCCATTTGAGCGACCCAGACATCCTGCAAAAATCGAAATAGACAAAATCGTTAGCTGACAATTTTTCTTATATTTTCATCTGTATCTCTTCTTTTTCTCAATAGGTAAGTATAAAATATCTGTCCAAACATTTGACACAAGACGCAAAATTTAAGTTGTAACTGAGAAAGACAAACAAATTGAGACCCTAGACCAAATCTGACTAACTGAGCTAACTGTTTTGTAACAAATTTCGATTTTTGCAGGGAAACATGGTTCATGTGAGAGATTAATTTTTGTGGAGATGTTACACAAAAGTTCGTCACAGCACCGGCAAAAAACCAAAACAATGCCATGCGTTGCCATCAGATTTACTGAGCAATGAAAATAAGAGACGGTTGCAAACCTGCGCAATTCCTTGTTAAAACAATTCAGTTTCATTCACTTTTAAAAGTCTACCAATCTTAAAACAAGTCCGTCTCAATTTCACGATATACAACAATTTTGGTTTCTTCATTCTTAACAACTGTTACAGGAAATAAAAGTTTGTAATGCTGCGATTTTTATCTCGGTCTGTAAAATGACGAGCGAAGGCTTAGTACCAAAAAGAAGCGGTAGCATAGTTCTAAATTTAACTTTCACACATGAAAGTAACATTGACAAAAATGTGAAATGAACAGTTCTGTGGTACCAGCCTCAAGTCTTTCATTTTGCTTCCTTCATTGAGTACAGTTTTAAGAAAATTCGTACAACTACACATTACCACCCCTAACTATATAATTACAATACGTTTCAGACAAGCATATTAAGTATGTCGGTAGAGTTAGTCTGTTATCGTTTGGTGGCATTTGAATAATAAGGGCCACCATTTATCATTTTGGTGGCACTAGACGAAGACGAATTGCTTGAGGAAGTACTACTGCTTTTCTTGCTCTTCGAAGAGCCCTTCACCTGATTCAAGTTGTCAATGCGTGAATACATTAGAAGATCGTCGGTTGCACAGGAACCATCTTCAATGTCTAATCTGCTTGTGCCGAGCGACGAGTCCTGTGATAGCTTCTGCTGTTGCTGGAGTTCCCATGCAAGTTTTTGTTCCTCCAGGTCTTTCTGGGCTTGTGCCACAGTTTCTTTCGACCAGTCATCAATAGTGGCTTCCATCAGTCGGATGGCATACTGTTCCACAGAAGTTAGTTGGTCGTACACCTGCTGGAACTCCAAGTCAAACTTGTTCGGACCAGATTTACCCTAAATACACAGTAAGACAACATGATTTTAAAGTTTGTAATTATGCAAATCAGAACTGTTAAAAATGGATAAAATAGAAATCGTACATCATCCAAGGTGTCTAGAGAAACGTTTTCATCAAACTCTGCCATTTCTGCGGCCGCCTCAGCATGAACAGTTTGTGCAGCTTGAATATCCGTTTCATCCTCAGCAGCAGCCAAGGCACATTCAATCATTTGCATTTCATGCTTCTTTTCCGGAGACCTCATAAGGTCAGAGGCATCGAAGGTTGAATCCTCTTCTTCCTCGGAGTTGGTTTTGGGCCCAGATTGGGTAGCAGAAATACTAGATGATGATTTAGGGTTATTCGAAATAGTAGACGAGCTTTCTGTGTCCTGGCTCCAACAGTTCAGTCTTTTCGATACATCATCCTTCTCATTAATGGAAAAGAGCTCGCGAATTGTGTGCTGAAATCACAACAAAACACAATCAGCATGAAGGGACTACAACAGTAAGCGTAAATTATAACCGTTGCTAATTCGCGTGTAACAAGATAGTGTATTGCTCTTTTGATCCCGTCGCATGGATATACTCACATAGACAGGTCAGTAATGAGCAAAGTTGTTATTTTTCCCATTTGTCAAGATCATCATAATTTCATTGTACGAAGTCCCAAAGATAGGGAAATTAAGCAAGTAAATAATAAATGAGTATAGGCAATCTAATTGATTGGTACCTGTTTGAAGTAAGTGGTTGTGAACCTTCCGCCTTCAATGGCCAACTCCCCGAGTAATCGCTTTTGGTTAGATTTTTTCAGGATATTCTCCTCGACGGTTTTAGCACTCACGAGCCTGAAAAATATAAACACATTACATTTCAGTCCAGCACCTACTAGGCAACCAAGTTTGTACATTATTTCTCTGCAAACGTCATCTGATCATTGCTGTAACATACCTGTAGATATGGACATCCCTAGTTTGACCGATTCTGTGACACCTGTCTTGAGCTTGAGCGTCCATCGTCGGATTCCAGTCACTGTCGTAGAACACGACAGTGTCTGCTCCAGTTAGGTTCACTCCTATACCCCCTGACCTTGTTGAAAGGATGAAGCAAAATATTTTCTTGTCGGCGTTAAACCTTTCCATAAGCAATTGCCGTTGATCGATTTTTGTTGCTCCGTCCAGCCTAAGGTACGTGTGTCCATGATAATTCAAAAATGCTTCCAAGATGTCCAGCACCTTGGCCATTTGAGTGAAAATTAATACTCGATGGTTTTCGGTTTTCAACCGTCTGAGCAGTCTGTCCAGAGTTTGCAGTTTACCACAATCATACTGAATCAGTCTAGGATCAGGGAAATGTGTATTCATTTGGGATACAATTGGATGAATAATGTCCGTGCTTTTGTTGAATGTTTTCCGGAACTGATCCAATCGATTTAGATAGGTAATATATCTGCCGGATGAGGCAGGCTTGTATATTTTCTTATCCAATGAAGGAGCAGTTACTGCAGGAATATACATGATGTATCGGTTTAATATATTCTTCAGCTCCTCCACGCGGTCTTGAGGTGTTCGGACGAGGTCAGACAACGTTTGAGTGGTCTTCCACATGAGCAATGGATGGTTCAGAAGATTTGGAGCTTCGAGTCGAGTTCGAACAATTCTGGCAATTTCATTGTAACCTTGATGAAAATACCCATTGTGCTCGTAGTCACGAGGCCTGTCCACGTTGGTTAAGTTGCCTCGACAGCCCGTCTTTCTACTAGTCAGTCTTATGGGAGGCAAGGAACCTACTACTCGACAGCTATCAAATAGGCAGGTATTTGCACATGTGTGAACTCGACATCTGGCCCAGTTTACTTTATTCAAGTTGTTAACTACAACTTTTCTGTCCTTCAGTCTCCGCTCTTGGATATAATCCTAAGGAAACGTAAGTAAAATTATGATTATTATGATATCTGATGCCCTTGGTAAGCGCAGCTAACAAATTTTAGCCACGACAAACAACAACAGTTTTTATTTTTTACAACTGAACTTACCAATTCAAAATCAGGTACTTTACATCCCATCATCTTCAGCCTGGTTTCAATATTATAACTTGGCACAGCAACTTTGCGACGTCTCACAACCACTTTTTCGAAGTCGCTATCACTACTACTTGACCGGTCTTCATTATCGGAATCAGACAACACAATGTTTGGTCTCAATGCAACCGCATTCACCCCGCTTGAAGTTGTCTCACCACTTCCATCAATCATAACGAGCCTCGAAGTTGGTGATGTTGTAGCTTGTTTACCTGACGAGCTATTCTCTTTCTCTGTTCCCTCCTATAAAATCAAGAGTAATCAAGCGTGATGATAATTATCAACAAATCTTTCACAAATAGGTTGCATTGTCTAAGGTAGATATGTACCTGTGAGGCATTTACTAAAGCAAGTGTTTGCTTCTGGGTTGCATCTCGTTTCAAACAATCAACGAAGTCTCGGTCCTGGATAACTTGATGAGACGAGCCTGTCGACATGAAAAACGTAAGCGGCCTCGACAACCGAGGACACGGAGGAGGTTCAGTCTTTACGAGGTTTACAATTCTTTTGACTCTTTTTGCAGGGGGTTGGCTCGCATCAACAATGTTCTGATAATTCATCACAACATATCGGCTTTCCATTTCATGATTGTAAGTAAACAATGGCGTTAGTTCATCTATACGCATGGCCTCATATTCAGGGTACGAGAACGCGGGATTGGATATAGTGAACAGAGGAAAACTCGTTCGCTGGAAAATTAAATAATAAATAAATAAATTACCGAACGCATACAATATTTTCTCAATCAAGATAGTGAATAGCAGTAGTTTATGTAGCTTACAAATGAGTCTTCAGTGATTGCACAGAGTACGTCCCAAACACCAGCTGGCACAGTATATGCAATGCCCTCGGTTTGCAAAGGGGATACGATGGGTCTAGGCTCAAATAGGTTAGGATGGTTGCACACCTTTCGGAGCTGCATCAAAATATTGATGACACTGAGAAGATTCCCTTGTGACAATGTTTCTCTGGTTCTGAAAGTTAGAATTTAATTCAGACATTTTTAAAACATCCTCCAAATTTACGTTTGACATATTTACTGGGACAATAGAAATGCGTAATTAACTTACTTGCTGCGGGACATGAACTCTTCATACAAGTACCGCTGCCGTTTAGACAAGGAACACATAACCACATGCTCGTACTTTTGGGGAAGCTGTTTTTCCACCTGTGATTTCATCCGTCGAAGAATGAACGGGCGGAGCACCTTGTGTAGCCTCCTAACAATGTCTTCATTATATTCTTGACTCCCCTCTACCATTCCGCTCATAGGGTTAGAGAACCAGTCCTTGAACTCCATGTGCGACTGGAAGACATTTGGCATGAGAAAATGCAAGAGCGACCACAGTTCCATCAAATTGTTTTGGAGTGGTGTTCCTGTAAGAAGGAGTCGTCTCTGGGTGTGAAAGTTGAGAAGCAGTTGCCACCTTTGACTTTTAAAGTTTTTGATATTTTGTGCTTCGTCAAGGATCAGATACTTCCATCTTTTACGTCTAAAGCTCTGGTGGTCTTGGATGACTAGCTTGTAGCTTGTGATGCACACATGGAATGCATTCGGCTTCGTCCAACCCGATCGTTTCAGCTTTCGCTCCTTTTGTGATCCATAGTAGGTGAGTATTTTGAATCCAGGGCACCACTTTTTGAACTCCATCTCCCAGTTGAGCATCACCGAAGTAGGTACAATAATCAGGTGAGGGCCCCAGTTGCATCGCTCCACGGCCAAGTAAGCTAAGAGGGCTATAGTTTGAATCGTCTTGCCCAAACCCATTTCATCGGCTAAGATTCCATTCAGTTTCTTGTCGTACATCGCGACAAGCCAGTCTAATCCAATGTGTTGATATTCTCGCAATGAGTGACGGAGTAAATGTGGTACTTTAGTCACAACTGTTGTCGACGACAAAGTGTATCCCTTAGGCTTAAACGATTCTGCTAAATCTGCCAGTTTGTTGGTTTCTTCTTCAGTCGTTCTCTTTGAGTCACTGCTGCCGCCGTCTGGCGTTGAGATCGATTTCAGGAGAGATGCCAGATCATCATTGGTCTTTTCTTGATCAGAGGTATCTTCGTCCATTTCTTCATACTGCGAATCCTCCTCGCTACTGGTGCTACCGCTCTCCTCGTCAACATCAGTCTCTATGTCAGATTCTGCAACCTTTAACGGTTCTACACTTCGCCGACCTGGAGTTGTTCGCAACTGTCTATCACTAGCCATGATACTTCCACGTGTCATTCTCCTCGTCGGTTCTTGTGGCTCGGGCTTGGGCTTCACCTCAGGCTCCGCGGCCGCCTCCTTTTCAGTAGGTTCTTTGAAAGCCTCAGGATCTTCTAAATAGGATGAATATTTGGCCAACAGTTCCTCGTATGACATGTTATTCTCTGCCTCCAAATCGTCAAGTTCATTCTTATGATCAGGTTGTTCTGATTTCTCTTTCGCCTCTTCTTCTGCAATCGTGTCATCCACGTCAGATTCTGAATCACTTGGTGGTACAAACTCAGCATCGGCTTCGTCCACGGGTACGATAGCAGCAGGGCTTGGAACTTCTTCCTTAATGTTGGCTGCCATATCTGAACCCGTATCTGAAGACCCTCCGGTTCTGCTCTCTTCAACATCGATTCCATTCTTTTGGGCGATACTGGAAAATCTTTGAGCTACAATTTCTGAGTACTTCTCCGTCTCGTTGACAAGGTAACTGAGTTTTTGATCTAGCGCTTGTTTCTTTAGGCTTTCAATCATTGTTTGTTCCTTGAATTCCACCACGGTTTGAACGTTTTTCCAAAACTGTTTTACCAGCTTCGCAATGTTCGCCGCCCCCTGCCGCCTACGAACTTCCTTTTCCTTCTCAGCTTTCTGTCTCTTCAGTTCTTTGTCATGGAAATATTTTTCTACAATACGGGCACACTGAAACAACAACAGCATTGTGGTAAATATTAAGTAGTAACTCTAACACGTGAAATTTTAATATTTAAAGACAAAAACATACCTTCTTTGCGGCGTTTCGTTTCCACTTCCTCTCATTCACGAAGTCGCTCGCCATCCAAACCATTTCTTCCATCAGGTAATCCCAATGACTCTTAGGTCTTGGAGGTTCCCAAACTTTAGGAAGTCTCTTTTCCGACCACATCCCTTCTTTCTGAAGTTCTGAAATCCGTTGGACAACCGATGCCTCGGCGATCATTTTCTCCGAATACTTTCTCGGCGCCTTCGGACCACCACTACTTCCCCCATTTCCCCCACCTCCGGATCCTGATCCCAGTTTCTTATTGCTTTTGGCATTTACATTAGAAGGGGTTGTAGTTGTTGATGTGTTCGCCGCATCACCACTCCCGCAATTCGACGAGCTTTGATTACTATTCGCGTTACTGTTATGACAACTACTTCCAGCATTACCATTACTATTGTTACTATTTGCAAGAGAAGTTGTGGTTGACCCAGGCGTCGTCTCTCTGACAGATGCGGGCGAGGAAAGCGAACCACTCGAACCTACCCCACTGACACCTTCACTGGAACTGTTCGAGCTACTGCTCCCACTTGGACACGACATAGAAGACGAGTCTGTACTTTCAGAAATCACAGATTTTAAATTTACTTCACTAACATTTGAACTCAATGTGGGATTAGACAGAGAGGTGGCACTCGATACAGTCTTTGAGGAGTCAACACTCCCAACGCTTCCTCCTCGTTTTCCGTTGTTAACAACATGCGGCGTGAGCAAGGATACCGCGGGCTTCCGTCCTTGATCAAGCTCTTCTTTTGAGATTGCAACCACTACTTGGGTAGAGACCACCGGTAGACTAGTAGCCCTTTCAGAGATTGCAGGGGAGCTGCTCATCGACTCTGTGGTATCATTTGCATTTGAAGAAGCGTCGATTTGTTCGCCTTTCGGAGCTGCTGAGGATCCTGACTGGTTGGAGCATTCTTCCACGGACCCTGATTGCATCTGTTTAACAGAGCTACTCAGAGTGGCGGGGCCAGATGGGACAGGAGGGGATTTATCTTGAGATTTTGAGACCTGAAGGGGGGACGAGGAGGGTTGTACATTCGGCAGGATGTCAACCGTAGGATTATTTTCATTTTGAACACCACCCTTGGATGGTGACAGGCTAGCGCCTGAATTTAATGTCACAGACAACGTGCTTGTTGAGGAAGACTTTTTATCATCATTATTACTCCTTAGGGTTGTTTTGTCATCTAACTTTGAAGAGACTTCCGGCACAACTGAGGCTGCATTGTTTTCCAGAGTTCCTGGAATATTGGAAACAGTGCTACTACTGGGAGATCGTCGACGTGGTCTTTTCGGTTGATTAGACAGCCACTTTCTCCTACTTGAAGGACTGTGGTCGTACGCAGCTTGCACAAGATGCGTTGGTTTGCGAGCATTCATTCCCTTCAACTTGAGACACTGAAGCCAACTACCACCGTATGGCTTTTTCTCTGTTATCACACTACATTTAGGAACAATCACAGTCACGTGAGCACTTCCTCCAGAGTGACTGTCGTTATGTAACGTTCTGTCATGACCTTGAGGTTTCTCACTTGGAACTGAACTATTCCCTCCACTTTTACTATTACTTCCATCGCAAACATGGTTAACAACTTTGGGTTGGCCTGGTTGGGGAGTCGGGATGTGTTTCAATAGCCAACTTTCCGCAACTGAGCATGTAGGTATACTTTGGTAGTGGACATTTCTTACGTACGCTCCCTCGAGGTATTTGAGCTGATGGTTTTTCTGGGACTTGAGGGTCTCATGAAGAGGTTTTCTCGTACAAGATCGCTTTAGCAGTTGAAAATACCGTTTTCTGACCTTCCTCCTTTTCCGTTCAAGAGCGCTGGGGAGGAGTACACGGAACGGACAAAGGTTCGGACATTCCCCATTAATTATGAGGTCTTTCGTGTCAAGCGTTGGTTTTTGCGAAGCAGTGCAATTTTTATCAGATGAATGTGCACAGTCGCTCACTCTGCAGCCATCGTAGCACAACGTGAAACTGGCTACTTTCGCATACTCCTGAGCGACTCGTACAAGCAGTTGCTGATCGCTTGCGTCGTCCTCATCGTCATCATCGTCAACGAGTAAAGTTGGCCCTGTCGCTGTAACCTCAACCTTTTGCTGACTGCTGTTGCTGCTAATTGCGATGGCTATGGTGGACTTAGTTTTCGCCTCGTCTACCACTTCACCCATCTTCATTACTTGGAGCACCTACACCGTAACTTGAAATTGGTGAGGATGCCGATGGCGACGGCGGTGGTCGTAGTGAAATGGTATTACCAGAGCCGTTTCTAAATAGCTCTTTCATTACATTAACAGTTTCAAGTTCTTTTCTAGCTTTACTGTAGCATTACCGACTCCAGCCCCCTTTCCCACTCGGCAGTACTCGTCACCACGTTTTCAAAGGGAATCCTTTCTGCTTTCATTAAAACTATCTTGCTTTCAAAACAATCAAACTATGTTCTCCCCCCACCAGTACTAACTCAATCAAAACCCCTTTCTCAATCGCTCTACCTGTCATTAATGAGCTCCTCCTATTTTACTTAGCCGTCTACACTTGATTAATACCGTCAATTAAAAAAACTACGCTGATGATTCATTACAAACTAGACTTTAAAATTCCTATATATTCTTTTCCACAGTTCCCCCTCCACAAACAGTATGACGACGTTTCCTCTTCCTTCCGATTATGCTTCTAGATTCGCCGTCCTCCTGTATTTAACTACATTCGTTTACCCTGCAAAAAAAACACAAAATAGTTCTCAATTATCATCAACATTAAAACCCCATCATCATCACAATTCATTCTGCCTCATGCCAATTCCATTTACTTCCTTTTAAACAAAACAACAACTAACTGTAAACAAACAGTAGTCCAATTTTGTATTGCTTTTTGTCCTTTTCCCTCACCAAACTCAATTATCTCATTATTTAAACTTATCCGGCAAAACAAAACTACTCAGTTTGAGATGTTCCCATCTCGTCTGTACATGCACTAAGTTTGGGCTACACTCCGCTTGCCCCATTCCCCACCACAAACAAACAACTGATCCTCTCGTACAAAAACAATTCTCGACAAACTACTCCGCCAATTAAAATAGAGTAAGCTCACAACCTACCTTTCCTTTCTTTTCCTTGCCGTAAACAATGCACTAAATGTACACGCAATTAGTCACCTACGCAACGACTAAAGTTATCTTCATTTTTAAAGTAAAAAATTAACCCGTCTCTGGCTTTTTCCAAGTCCAAGTCGAAGACAGACTGCGAATAATAAACTGAAATAAAAGAAATACTACGTTTCTCTCTGGCTACTGCATGGACAGGAATAGTGGAAAAAATGCCTAGTTGTAAAATACACAGACAGGATAGGCCAACAACACACACGAAATTGGATTCCAGCAGCAAAAGCTGAGGAAAAAAACGGCGAAACGGAGACATCTATGAGATACATTGACGGTCTGCTCTCGCGCTTCCACCTGGCCAGCTTGCTTCTTGCTTCAACAATGCTGCGTTCATGGAAAAAGTGAAAAAAAACTTTAATGCTGGCTTGTTTTTTTTTCGCTGCTGCTGCTGCTTCTTTTTTTTCGAGGGTTAGGGTTTTTGTTTCTTTTCAAAAGTAATGAAGAAGGGACTGTTGTTGAGTAGCCAAAATACAACTGCTGGATAGGCTTATTTTTTAGAGAGGAGAGATCAGTACTCAACAAAGAAATCATTCTGTAGAGGGCAAAAATTAGAAATCATGAATTTTGAGCAGTTTGCAAGTATTTTTTGAAGGTATTTGCACTCATAAACTGGTCACATGATGGGGTATTTTTGTTTAAACGGGTAACAAGAATGGAATGGCTGTTTTTTTCTGTATTCGCTGTTGTGGTTAAGATTTTTATGAAGATGAGTTGATGCTGCTGGAGTGGATGTGTGAAGAGACGCTTGTTGTTTTTTTTTTCTAGGTGAGTTTTTTTAGAAAGATACAAAGTCACGGAATGGATGTGAGAGAGGATTGAAATGTGAGTTGGGTCTGTTTCAGAGAGAAAGGGTTGGTGTGGAATGTACAAGAAGGATTGGAAGCGAGGGGAATGGGTTGCTTGTGAACAGCCCTACGCGGAGCGAGCATGCATGTGATCCATAGAACAGCAGCACGTTAGTTTTTCTTGAATCAAAGGATAGCGTCAGTTGGTGTGGAGTGGAGTGAAAAGGTAAAAATTGTGGAGCTAAAAAAA
>VICI01003047.1:0-14415 GCA_019593645.1 Akabosia matsudoensis | reverse complement strand
TAGTATTCCGTTTTCTATTTACACATCTTATGACTTTAAATGATTGTCCAGGGGCAGTTATCAAATCTGAATCTTATCCTGTTTCACATCCTCACAGTCTGTAACAAAGCCAAGTCCAATAATAAGCCAACTTTCCAATGATAATTTTTTTCTGCAATTTTAACGCACCAGCTAACTAAAAACCAATTTAAAAAAAAACTTTTCCACTCTTTAATATCACATCATCCTAGCAGCTAACAAGATACACTTTCAAACTATAAAAAAGCCGTATTCTCAAATTACTTAACTTGACTACAACTCTTGCCATTCAAATAAAATATCCTAACCACGACAAGGACAGGTGTTTAGGAACCCACTGATGTTAACAGAGATGAAAGTAAAAAATTAACTTCATTTTACATCATCCACACAAAACCTACTGCGTGCACCTACCTTGAGCACACTTTCGCTTCTTGTTTGAAACTCTTCGTCTCAGCGTTCATTAATGCAAAATGTTCAGCAAGATAGTGACAAGACAAGAGTCTCACCAACTTTGACTGTTTTTTTAAACAATGCAACCGTGATAATGTAATCTTCAGAGGAACAAGAAAACAGTAAGGTAAACGATACAATCAACTACTTTTCCTCGTGCTTTAGAAAGACAAAATGTGCCCATCACTCAGAAAACCTATAAACAAATGTGCAAGTATGTACGAAATGAAAATATCCTTACGTCAAAGTACCAAAGAGAAATTAAAAGAAGATCCTACCAACTTCGAAACATTCAAGCCAAAAATCCATTACCAAATGCATTGTTCGTCTTACGCATGTTGTGCGCACAATAAAGCCTCTGTGTAGAAAAACGATAACGAGAAGGAAAGTATAAGATAAGTTGTGAAGTTTGTGGATGTTGAGTTAATAATGGGAAATTCACGCATCCATACACAAAGTGAGTCAACAAGTGACCATCGCCTTTATCAACAATGGAAGGATATGTTGATACGTATAAAAAAGCGAAAGCATGATTTGTTTCAATAAAGGTTCAAGCTAACAGGATGGGATTTTTTGAGTGTGCAGGAGTACGCATGAGTATTTGCTTAGTGCCATAAATATGGTTCACAGAGAATATGTTTGTTGATCCCTTTATGGGTATATGCAGACATCCCAACGAAATGTAAATTCTCAAATAGAGGTATGGCTTAGTATGCATAGGATTTCTTTGTGTTAGTGATGATAACCAGCATCAAAATAAACTTGTTCGTACGATTTTCAACACTTAACCAGGATATGTGTGAATAGGTATACAGAAAACATTGCTTCAGTAGAGCATTAGGTGAATAGGGGATGATGAACAGAAAAACAGACACTGTTTGTTAACGAGGGAATCCAATAAAACGTTAGCAAGGGGAGACAGATGCATTTGTAGGTTTTTTTTGATTGGTAAGATTGGAGTCATGAGCAAAAAATGTTTCGATGAAAGGCTTCATAAGTTGGAGATGAATCATAGTCTTTGTAAAAACGTACCGCAACGTTTAGATTGATGACGAGAAGATGAACGTTAAAAATAAAAATTTGTATCATATTAAGGTGCACTATTTAAATCTACAGAACGATGATCGGCAGATGGGTGACAATCATGTTTTCATTAGTCCTATTTCTTTTTATATTATGGTGTTAAAAATGATGCGATGGAAGCATGAAACATTTATGGGTAAGGTTTTGAGTGTCACACCCTCAATGAAAAGCTCGCGAGATTTTTTTTGCGAAAGATATGCACTATTAATCATGTAATCGATTAGTAATAGTAATATGAATGTTCTTACTGTTTTGTCTTCCGTAAGATAAAAGTTCCGAAAATGTAAACTAATACACAAATTTTCAAATATGGGACATGAAAGGGCAGATTATGACAAGTTAATGTCCCTTTTTATCATACGTATAGAGTTGCAATTGAGAATACATACAACGCTTGACTAAAAATCGGTAATAATTCGGCCCGAAGTGTTTTTATAACTATGAGATTGCGTGAAAAATCAACACGCATTTCGCTTGAAAGTTCATTGTACCAATAACAGCACCATTAGTTCATAATTGCCTATTTCCACCGTAAGTAAACACGGCCATTAATGTTTCAGTTTCAACTATACGCATAAATGTGGTATTTAAATCTGGAATGCAGGAAATCAGTACACAATTTTATCATTATTTTCCAACTTGTTTCAGAGGATGGTAGGCAAACATTGCTTATGACATTTTAAGTGGAAGTTCCAAAAGGAAAAATATCTACTTCGAAATACATACGTATATTAAAGTATATATTATAGCATATTATACTTATATCCGCACATCACGGGTTTTTATCCATGATGCGTGAAAGACCAGCACTTTCAGATCGAAATTCAACGAACTAATAACAAATTTACAGCTCCGTTTAGAACGCCCATTAAAATTGTTACAACTGTTGACTTCCGAACCACATAAAAGTTCGAAATTTTCACCTGAAACGTGGGCAAACTGTACACAAATTTTCTCATGTACTTGCTCACATCAGGAGAGGTGAGCCAGGCATTTCTCATTTTGCACGACGTTTCAGAAAGCTGGCCGAATTTACGGAATACAACAGACAGGTACAAGATGGACAAGGTTGCAACTAATCCCATGACTTTTGCCCGGGGTCCTGGATCCAATCGTATCACACCATATAACGATAAAATAGCTATGGACATGCTAATGGCTTTTTGAACTGGCATGAATAGGTTTTGAAAGGAATCTTCAAAAAGCCTTAGAAGCACGTGAAAATTGGGGAGATTTTTCTTTGAATGATGTTGACTGCGAAGCAACGGTATCGTGGTGTGACGCTTTCCGCGGATACTGTAATTATGAATAGAAAAATGAGAAATAGCTTGATTTACATCATCTTTTAACTGCAATTTTCTTACCACAGTTCTCTCAACATCGTCAAGCTGCAAGAAACGAAGACGTAGTTATGAAACATGTAAAAGTATATGTTTGCCCAGTTGTTCAACCAGACCCAGCACTGGACAATAGTCAACGGTATTCGACCCAAGTGTGAACAAAGATCGCCTTTTTGGTAATTTATAAGAGATGTCAAGAACTGTATACGCTCTGGGTTTTTCAATATGACAATCATATTCTGGATGTTGACCAAAACACCGACCAACGAGACCCCAAAAAGAAATCGGTTGCAATTTATTCCACAGTCAAGTTTAAAGCCTCTACGATATTTTTGTCTGAAATTCTGGAAATGCTTTATGTATTCCGTGATGAAAAATGCTATTGCTTCTTCTTTGAAATACATTTCCAGAGAGAAGGCTGTTGGAAACGAATAACTTGTCAAGAAGTACAGCATTTGAATTAAAAACTGAAACGAGTAATTAGATTTCTGCCCCTCTTTGGAGTAACAGTACTCACTTAGGATGCGATAAGCTAAGAAGATTAAATACATGGTGGAAAAAAGGTAGCTAATTTGCACGTACAAGCGACCTGGAAGCGAAGACGATATTTTGTACGAAGGCGTTGCCTTGATTGTAGACTTCAGTGATGGAGATTCATGTCCATAGTCACACACGTCAATTTTATGAAACGTGGAAACTTTGAATCGGGAACATCCAAATATGCGATGAAAGTTTGTGCAAAACTTAAGATACCGGAAGGAAGTACCCGAAATCATTGCGTCTTTCCGTGTGACAATCTGCACTGATGAGCGAAAATGAAAACGAGTTTTGGGCGTGGCGTGAAGTCAACTGAAGATACGCCTGAGGATATGAGTAAACGCAAATATGGTATTATAAGACAGAATGTACATTCATCATTTAGCTAACATTAATTATAACAACTAATTTAATGACCAAAATCAGTGCCAATCATGAACGTAGTCTATTAAACTAATTCATGTTTATTTATGGTGAATTTAGTGAAAGTAGAAAGAGTTACAAAAAGAGGATAATGATAGCGTGTTTTGCTAAGAATTTCGTACTATAGGATTTGACATGTCAGTCAGTCAGTGTGATCACTGTTTAGTGGTTCTTGGGAAACCAACGTTCCCAAGGTAGAATCGAGACTATGGTAAATAAGCAAAGAAATTTTACATATAGGAATGAGAATAGACATGAGCTATAATTTGCCTAAGTCTATGATTCATAAACCAATAATTACGTTGTCGCACACGACTCACGCAAATAGATTTTTTCCGAAAATAGAAATATCATTCTTGTACCTGCTAAACTTTCGGTGACGTTCATCATGGAAGCTTTTCAAGTCGGTGAAAATCGTGATCACGATACCGGCGGCGCCCTTGGTAGCCCTGGACAGGACGAACAGGACGATGACGAACTCACTAATAGCACCTTGTTCGAACTTACCCACTTAAAGGAGTACACTGCCCGAAAAGTTGAAGCGGATGATATACGGACAATTCTGACCATGCTTAAAGATGAAGACTATAGCCAGTTTCATTTTGAGGACCCTGTGCTGCTTTAGTAGGATTGATGCAATTAATGATTATCACTACCAAGTTTACCTATAACTGAATAATGAATTGTCTCACGTTCCCCCACAGCGAAAAATGTTGTTACTCGATTGCCATTTTTGACATCGTCGAGTCAGATCGCCTAGTTGCTGCTGCTTTTTTTGATGACACTCCAATCAATCCTGACTTGATGAAGCTTGTTAAGAAGTGGCGATCCAACTCTGACGTGAAATCTCTGGCCCCAATCAATACCTTATATTTACGGTGCTACGTTTGCAACGCTGAAATCTCTGACGATGTTTGCCTCACTGAGATTATTTCACATACGTTTTCCTCCTCCATCCATATCGAATATATAATTGTGGAGCTTCCAAATTTAAACTATACGGGACCTTACTTGTTTTCCCCACTCGTGAAGGAAATAGAAATTCCCACTGGCCACCATGAAAAGCGGAAAATAGCTTTATATAAGAAGGACCTTCTGCTTCCCCATTTGTTAGTCAGGGAAGGACGTGAACACGACCTGGACGACTTAATGTCTTTACTTCCTGTTGACACTCGTCATTTGGAGGAACATTTCGGTAAAGCAACGCTCAGTGATGTGATCGCAATGGCAGAAAGGAGCAGTCAAAGTATGGTTGCAGAATGGAAAACGGAGGCTTGCGGAATAATTTCTGTATCTGCTGACTTGGACTATGCACTGCTCAATGGATTTTACCACTTGGAGCCCTTCCATGGATTGTTCAAGCCGCATAAAAACGACCAGATAATTGTTGAGGATGATCAGAAGAAAAGCATACTAGAAGATATCAATTTGGACAGCTTGTTTATGACTGCAGAACAAAGCTTTCTTATTAGACAAAGCCAAAAAGGGCACGTTTTGATTACCCGGGAGGAAAAGGCAAGACCCCCGTATGATGTAGAGTTGTACAAAGAGTTTAGTTTGCAAGATGGAGGTTTAAGTGACGATGATAGCTCAGCTCTAGACAGGCTGTTGGATGATAAACCACCGAAGCCACATCAATTCACGGCTAAAGTGAGCGAGGACATAATAATGTACGGATTAAGGAAACGAGTTCCTGTTCACGAGCCTGAGGAAGTAGCCCAAGTTGCCCCCACGGAGAAGCGTGGAAGTCGGAGAGCGTATAGGCGGAGTACCTTTAATTTAGAGTCTGAGTGGCATGAAGAGGATGAAGAAGACGATGAGGAGCTCGGAGAGGAGGAAGTTGGGGACGAGTACGGTTTGGAACAAGGAGACGAAGAAAATACAATAGAGATAATTGATGGTGATGATTTGGCGGTGAACTCAGAAGCTGGAGTCATGAGACGGACTATAGGGTCCATGGGAGAAGAAGAGGATGGCGAAAATGAAGAAATGGTGACGCTTCATATGGATAATGAGGAAGAAGACGAAGAGGATGAGGAAGGTGATGTAGAGGAAGGATACACAAGAAAGATGTCACGAAAGATGTCACGAAAGATATCAATAGCTAAACCCAAGAGAGTTTCGGTTATGCCTGAGGTTGCGAATGCTCCCGAACGAGCGATTGAACCAACTGCTCCACATGATGAAGAGGAAGACGCTGTGGAAGAAGCAGAGAGTTTGGCAACCTCAACAACGGTTACAAGGACGTCAACAACAATGGATACGTCCACAGTAGCACATGTGTCTGCTGCACGTACCTCGATCCAGGATCCATCAGGCTTAACAATTGCTTCTGCAACGGATGGAGATGAGTCGGATGTCACTGTCGTTGCGGATAAGCTGCAAGACGTCGACAATGATTCTCCCTTGGATTCACCTGAAGGAGAGACAGAGGACGAACATGACTCTTCAACTACAGAGCAGCAAAGCCTAATGCCACCTCCTGAGGATGGTGAAATTTCAAAATCTGAGAATCCCGACGAGACACCACCAAACCGGTTTCTCGAACAGAGTATAGCTTTGCTTCAGCAAATGTCCCCAGAAGTGCGTAGACGTTTTTCTGAAGACACTTTGTACGTTGGACGACGTGCTCCTCCAAGGACCTATGACCAAAAGGTAGAACTGTTCAGGAAAGTTGCTGATGTTTACAATATGATTCAGGAGGAGGGTCTTACATTGGAACAAGCCAGAGAAATGATCACACCGGCGGATATGGACAGCTTAGAAGAAGCTGAAATGCTTGCGTCTGGAAGCTTGCTTAAGTATATCACTGGTGTGTACCCAGACGAAAGTAAGTTTCCGTTTGAGCGAAGAATTGTGGCTACACCGCCCCAACAGCGAGCCTCAATGTTCCATGGGATTCCAAATGCGCTTGCTGTAAAGCTATTTAACATGAACAAAAGACACATGCTTCGTCACATGGACATGTTTCGTGAAATTTTCAAACCGTTTCCCAACCGAGAGTATTTAGTCGTTACTGCTCCAATTGGTGGCAGCAGCCGTGAACCTGCATGGCTCCAGAACTTTGTTCGCGTAATGCCACGCGTCGAGTGCAGCTATCCAAGGGACTTGTTTGTACTCCATAAAGTAGTCATAACTGCTAAACTCCGCGTTCGAAAAGCCAAAGAGCGTGATATCGGGGTAGTACGCGACTTTCTTAGCAGTTTACTTGAAAAGGACAAAATATTTGGTGATTTCACAGCATCTTTTGAAAAGAAGAGGAAATATCATGGAAAATCAGTGTTTTCCCTGCTCAGAGATCCTCCAAAGATGACTTCCTACATTGCCGAAGTGAAAAACTACGAGGGAACTCCTATAGTAGCCTTACTCATCCTTAGCGATGAGTTTCAAGTTTTAAAGTATGCTGTAAATTATGACCTGGAAAAACACACTTATGTCACCGCCCATGACTTCGCTACCGACCACGCTTATGTCCACCATTTCATTGTAAATCCCTTGTTCCAACGGCACTGCAAGCTTATCATGAAGGAAGTCATGAGGCTTGCAGAGAAAGCCTGTTTATTTCATAAAATCTACCCACCAGGCAGTCAATCTGACGAGATTAAGTATCAAAGCATTCTTAACAATATGGAGGACTGGATACCACTCATGCCAAGGAAGAGAATCCACTACAATCATTTAGGCCTGACACAAGCGTATGATGACGAGCGACAACCGCCTGAATACGTTCAAGATACTTCTTATCCCTACGCACTCATTCACACTGGGAAAAAATTTGTTCTGGAGCCGAAAATTTCTCTGACAAAGCGAATAGTTTTCGTGGGGGCGAGTACTACAACGATTAGCTGCTTAGAAAAGCTATTATCCAGTACGTATAGAAGTTTCAAGTATTTGACGATTATCGACCCATTCGGATTGCCAGGAAATTTACCATACAACCCGACTAGGAATGAGTTTTTTGGGGTGAGAAATGGAGGAGTCAAGATGAGCTATGAATCAGACTCAGAATGGGTGCAAAGGGCGGGAATACATTTATGGGTGCAAGTGGTCGTGGGTCGGGTGACAAGTATTGTTAGGGAGGGAAAATATGTGGTTGTGGACAACGAGCATATCGTGTCGTATGACAAGTTGGTGCTGGCAACTGGACTCCAATTCCAGAGATTAGATTGCCCAGAACCGGAAATTGATGATCCTAATTTTACAACCTTCAAGAAAAACACGGCTACGCATAAGCTTCAAGAACATAAAAGGCTAAAATTCGTGTTAGTTTACTAAAATTGCTACGATTTAGGGGGGAAATCAGGGATTTAATAATAATTAGTTTAATGTTTCAGACGTGACTCTCCAAAGCCTAAAAATGTATTCATGATAAATACAGAAGTGGAAGCCCAGATTGCTTTAGATTTCATTGATAAGTATCGACCATTTATGAAAAATAGTGAGTTTAGAGTTTAAAAAAATGCTTTTATTGGTCGAACTTAATGCGAAAGGTTTTGTTCGTAGAGAAAACAATCGTGTTTGGAGGAGGTTTGCAAACGTTTTGCTGCATCAAAGCCCTTCTATCCGCAGGAATCCCACCTGCGCAAATTGTACTCGTTGGAACTCCCGAAAAGTACATTGAATGGGAAAAGGAGTCTGGATACATACTCTCAAGCAAAGTTAAACTAGCTGTTCGTGAAGAATTGAATGTCTTAGGAGTTACTATTATAGAGAACTACGAGTTCAGTCATTGGGAAACGTGTCCGTTGTCTGGATTAGTGAAACGGGCCCATTTCAAATCCCTCGCGGAGCTGGAAGCACACATTTCCTTCTCAACGTTTGCCCTTTTCTGTTATCGCTATCGACGAGTTGACGATGGGATTGTTAGCGGTTAGCTAAAATACCGAACTAACTGTTTGCTCGAAGTTAATCTTATGTTGCCCCTTAAAATTTCTCTTCACAGCTTTGTCAGAAGCATATCTGTTGTACCAAAATGGAATCATTATCGATGCTAGTTTCCGGACAAACGACCACAACATTTATGCGGCTGGCCCTGCAGCTACTTATCACAAAATCCTTCTGGCAGACCATCAAAACCACATTTTTTACCAGAGCGAAGATATTGGTGCAAAATTGGCGGAGATTTTAATAGAATCGTCTGGATCGGATGGAGGTGGTCACGGAAAACTTGATGACTTTAATGTAACCAAGTTTAAAAAGCCGTTTATCAGGGCTGCTATCTTAGTTGGCGGCTGGCACTACATGTACCTGCGCAGTCCAGGAAATAAAGCGACATGCTCGGACGGTTCTGCAGTTTGTGAAGAGCCTTGTGAATGTACCACAGAGGTTGTCACTGGCTCTGTCAATGCTGTTGAGGATCCTGAGCGAAAGTTTTTTAAACTGAGGCTAGATGATAAGCAAATCATCGTCAGTTTTGAGTGTCTTTCCAAATCGGTATTGAAACCAAATGTATTCAATTGAAGGAAACTTCTCGAAACTAATTTTTTTTTGATTTTTCACCCAGCCTATGTCATTTTCTAACATGGCTGCACTATACGGTCAACACGAGAGTTTGCTGAACAATATGATGGAAAGACTAGAGACCGGGGAAACCACTTGCTTGTACAAACACTTTGAACAGAGTTGGTTTAGTATCTTTTGTATCGACGAATGGAGTAATTTCGTCGATGAGTTGAAAACTTTATATAGAGAACACGTAAGCGCCCTGCCAGTAAAACAAAGCACAAACGTGCAGCCTAGAATTGTAATTGAAATGAGACATTGGTCCCTCGTCCTTAACAGAATATAAGCGGTGATGTAAAACTGACCGACTTCATTCGAGATTTCATATCAAACTTGGATAACCCCGACGCGGTAATTGTTTACTGTTAACAGAATGCGATGGACATAATTTTAAGATAGCTAACGTTCCAATCTCCAATCTTTCCATTATAGCTCCAAATGGATCCTAACATTATTCGAAGCGTGTGGCGAAGCTCGAAGCTGAAAGAAACTGTTGAAGAGAAACTAATAAACTTTTTGAAGTTCCATAGTTTGAGCTTGCCGATGTACGCGACTCATAACTACGTGGAGGACCTCTTGGAGGAAAGATCGAATAGTACATTGTACCATCCTAATACAAAGTCACATATGATACAGGACTAGCTTATCGGTCTAAAAAGAACATTTTATTAGTCAATTTCGGCCAAAATATAATGGTTTAAGTTTACTGATTACGAGTTTTATGACGAGTATGAATTCAGAACTAGTAATACCTAAGTACAGTATAATAATAAATTAGACAATGAAGGTAAACCAGAAGACAAATCTGTAAAGTTTACACTTTGCCCGCAATTTTTTCAACTGCCCGGTGCAGGGGAAAATGATCGAGCTCTTGGCTCATAGTGTTCATTCGCGTAGATCTGGTACTTCAAGCGACACAATGACTGCGCACAGTTTCGTCGACTTCCTTTATTGCTGAGACAGAAAAGGCCGATAAGTGTCTCTGGGTTCATTTCCTCGGCCATTAGTGATATCATCTGTGAAACTACTTGGTGCGGAAGCGAGGTCAGCAAAGATGGCGAGGGAGATTTCAATGAAAGCTGTTCCAGAAACTGAAGAATGAATACAATGGTTGGTGTCGACTCAGTTCGCCTCTTAAGTAAGTTTTCGAAGACTTCAAAAAGGTCTTTCAGCATTTGATGGAGATCGGTTAAATTCTGGAAAACAGTTGGAATTATTCGGAATTAGATTATTAGTGAACTTCTATGAAACTATTGCGCTTCTATCTCATTACGACTTACTTCTTTTTGCGCCACGGGTATGTCCATGAATTTTCTTCGCTTAGCTTGAGGCTCCGATTCGTTGTCGTCAATCCTCTCCTCCTTAACTTTCAATGCTGCAGCGTGATAATAGTATACCAATACTGAATCTACAGCAAGACATGCCAAGGCCTTCAGCTGTGGTTCCAACAACGATGATTCACTGGACAATAGAAATACTCGTTAAAATACCATCACTCGTATCCGCAACAAATAGTAAATCTCGATTCTTACTTTGTCCAATATTTTAGAATTGTTGGGATTGAAACTCGGATAAGTGCTGGAACACAATTTTTCAAGTCATAGTGGAAAATACCAAACAGTAGGTCACAACGTTGACCCAACTCTTTAGAATGTTGAAGCTGAAGCATGTCCTGAAAAACAGTAATCGGTTAAAATAGTCAGTAAAGATTATTTGACAACGTAAATGAGGGCAGCTTACGTTCACCAAATTCTCTACAAAGCAATGGGGTCCACTCATGTTGAGCAAGTGCTGAAGATTCACTGTAGTCTCGACGTCAACCAATCCACGCTTATTCATACAAGCCCAACACTGCCTGTATAATTCGGCCACTGGTTTGCTCTCAAAATTGCTACAGAAAGATACAAATCGTTCTCATTAAATTGCCAACAAAAAAACTGCTGAATCTAATAAAACTTACTACATAGTAGGCGAGTTGGGAGTATTTGGTTCTGAACTCGGAAGACAACTCATCATTTTCGAAATGATTTGTGCCATGAGGGCACTTCTTTCTTCAAAACGGTCCTGGTTTTCAAAAGCAGCCTCGGGTTGCAAAAAGTATTTAAGGATTTCTCGAGCTTTGTCACATTTCTCATCTGGTGTCATTTGTATGTGGGCACACAACCACGCTGAAACACACACCGGCAACGAACAAACTTTTGACCGAAAAACATCCAGAACCCGTTTCACTTCGGCGAACGTGGTACATTCTGACTCCCAGGCAGTCAACAGTTCCCTCACTACTCCAACCGAGTTGACACAAAGTTCATGCCACGAAACCAAACTTGTTTTTAACTCCCCATCACCTTGCATGTACTGATTCATCAGCAAATCAACTTTGTTTGGCTCGCATCGGCTCAAAATTGTGTCAGGATTTTTGGCAACATCGTTTTCCACCATGCAATCCTTGTACCACTCTTCAAAAAAAGAATCCCCGTCGGAGTCCGATAGGGAAAGTGCCTTTTGGCCGTGTAGCTGAACAGCATAACAGAGCATTAAAAACGTGGAATCAAATATCATCGCCCTCGTGTTTGCAGCTTTTGAACCCTCCCCACCAATTTGTCGACTTAGCTGGTTGAGCCTTATCAGTTTACTAGTGAAATGCCACTTTCCAGTAGTCGCTGATGCAGTTAAAATTGCATTGAATATTTTTTCATTGCTGGATATTAGCTCGTACAGAACGCCCAGGATTGATTCTTGGTTTTTTGGATTCTGAAAGTCTCCATCTAATGTTTTCAAAAGATTTGGCATTATTGTTGTCTCAGCCCGGACTACTACTGGCGGTGACCCTGAGCCTTGCTTTGAAGACGACGGAGCTTTAGACGTACGACTATTTAATGGAGAAAAAAAACCAATAAATATTTAACTTCCATCCTTATTACTCATTAAATAAGATAAAATTAAAAATAGCTTACATTTTCAACAGGTTCTTCTTATCGCTCTCATTAATAAGTCCCAGTTTCATGAAGCTGTTGAGAATGAACTCAAATACGCAGCAGTGCAACTTGGCGTCAGCAATGTTGAGACATGATTCGTTGTTCAGAAACGTCTCTACTCCTTTAACAAACAAATCCGTTCCAGAATCATTCAACTTTTCCCGAAGTGCAGCCATCAAAGAAGACAACTGGAGAAACGCAAATCCAACAAAGGTATCGTGTTCCTTTTTTCCAAATGCATCCACCAAGCCCATCATACATGAATGTAAAACTTCCGAATAAAAGTTTACACTATCGATACTCTGAAAGGAACAAAAAAGAACTTTGAAATCTACGTAGAAATAACCCTAAATACTAAAAAATAAACCGCAATTTTCGAACCTGAAGCTGCTTGACAAGCACAAGCTCTGAAACAGTTATCGACATGTCTTGTGACGGTTTGAACAGGACAGCTTTCATGAGTATTGCTTGAATCGATGGGTTTCCTACTTTCATTTGCAAACCATCCCTTGTTTGGTGGAGAGATGTGATTTTTGGAGAGGACTTGAGAACTTTAGGAGCACTGAGTTTCTCGATTAAGGTTCTAACGTGGGAGATGTCTTTCTGATGATGACCTTCTGCAAATGTGTCAACCTCTTTGCTCATTCTTTGGATTTTCAGGAATGAAGCTGCGAGAAGAAGAGGTAAGCATTTTTTTAAAATTACAATAAAATATTAAACTGCATGCTATCAAAAGTAAATTGTGCTTGCCTTTACCTTCATCTTCTTTGTTTGCAACTTGAATTAAATTAAAGAGGTACGGATCCGTAAGGAAAAAGTCGATGAGGTTTCTACATTTAATTACGATTTTAGAGTCTTCAGCTTCCGCAGGAAAATCTGATATTAAGTCTGACAAGGTTTCTAGAGATGAATACATGCAGGATAGAAGCCAGCAAACTACAGCCTGTAGGGACAAGGCCAGCTGGATGCAATCTTCTTTGCCTTGATGGTCATTCATGATTATTTGCTCCTAATTTCCAAATCAAGCACATCATTCGTTATTTAAAATTTTTACTCTAATTACTCTACGAGCTATTTAACAGTTGTTCACATTTCACGTACCTTAATACTGTCCAGCAAATCCAGTAAACTCGCCACACAAAACGGCTTGTGAAAAGCGTCATATTTGCTGACACTGGACAACACGCTTGACGTTGTCACTATCTGAAACCCCAAGCAAATGAATCAACCTATGCCACTTCAACATATTGCAAATCTTGACCACATTGTATTCAAAATATTTGTACCTGAGCATTAATGGAATACATTAAATAAGATAGAACTAGCGAATTAGGTCCTGGTCCACTCAGCGCTTGTTGGAGAATACATTCCGACAAAAAAGACCCGTCTTCACCTGCATCCGCCAACTAAATGCCAACAGAAAAACAAACGTGAAAACCCAACGCTTAAAGGACACGCATTTAAATTTACAAACCTGGCGAATGTTAATTCCCCACTGAACTTCCGTCCATCGCTCTCGCCACGCTTTCATAATCAAACTTTTAGCCCTCGCTGCCTTTGAGATCCCCCCAGAGGCTTGTTGCAAATCGCAACCAGCCGTTATTGATAGTACCATTTTGTAAATCTTTTAACAAAACTTAAACTAAGTTTTCACAGTTATTTTTGAGAGCTCAAATAAAAATTCTCGCACAAGGCACCACAGTTTTTCTCATCTGTCCGATGTTTACAACTGCACAGCATAACACACACTGCACGCACAAGCAGACGTCCAAGATACAAACTGACAGCAGCGGCCGGGTATGCAACGAATGGTAATGTTTCTGCTGGGTGTTGCAACGAGGACGCGTGTTCTATAGTAAAGGGGTGCTGTACTATGGTTGCACTAATCCTATTTGAGTAAGTACGGCAAACTCTTCATTGTTTCATCGGTAAAAAGCAAGAAAGTACCTGAAAATGATTTTCAGAACATGCAGTTCCTTAACCCGGTGATGGTTCAGCCGATGATGGTTGCAACCTTGACGCATTATATATGCATAGTAAAAAGGTATTACAGGGTCCGCCCTAAGCTAATTTTGAGTTCGGTT
>VICI01003046.1:0-14420 GCA_019593645.1 Akabosia matsudoensis | reverse complement strand
TTTCCACAAAATATATTTTATTCTTTGAATCTCGCGTCCACATCAGTAAATTTTCAACCATGTTTTCATGGTCTTCGTATATCCGCTCTGAAAAGGAAATGCGAAGATTTAGATGTAAATCGGGTTTAAACATATTGAAAAAAGACGTAAAAGGAAATATGATAATGTTTTGGCTACATAATCGCCATTACAATCATTTTTGTACGAAATGCATAGTGTGACTCATTTTGTAAATTTCTTAGAGTACGGCTTTTACGAAACGGCGTGACCGCCTTTGCTTACCCAAATGTAGATGGGGAAGATGTTCTACCAGTGTCCATTTCTGAGACAACTGAACATGATTTTTATCAGCTAAAAGGGCCAGAACGCGTCCGCAAGTCATCGACTCCTCCACCATTAGGGCTTTACTACTGCCATCCTGGGTAAACGCCTTGACGTAGAGTCTTGTAACACTCGCTGCTCGCATTTTCTCCAATGCCACGCGAATCTTTTCTGCCTTTTCATCCTGCAATTGATTGAAAGAAAGAATTAATGCGGGTTCGGCCTCGACCAGAAGCACGTCAAAAAATCGTTAAAACGATTAATTATGCCTTAAAGTTACTCACGAACATGAATTGAATGGTTCATTTTAAGCAAAACGAATGGGAGGGGCAACACATTTTGTTACATGTTTGTCATGAAATACATGGACATTAAACAAAGGAATTAACGCATGAGCTTTGATTGTTTTACGCTCGCAAAAATGGCGTGGCGTCCGATGGAACGATAAGCAACACTACAATTAATTTATTCTTCGTTGTTTAACAAATAAAGCAAACCAAAACAGGAAACGTATGAACAATTGAAAAAGACAATGCAACGTAAAATTTAAAAAATGCTAGCTTTGCGTACTACTGCCTACTAATATCCCATACTTACAGGCAATCCAGTTTCAAGAACTTGTAGCTTTGCACTCACAAGCTGTACTAACTACGAGTGTTAAAAGAAACCAAAATCCCAGCATTCGTACGCGAGAAGTTGAATTTTAATATTACATGTTGTTTAGTAGAAGTGTTTGAAATGAAGAATAACATGAATTCGTCCCAATCCCAAGCAAAGATCAAAATCAATCAAAATCCAATGTCAGTTTAAGGTTCGCCCGGAAATAAATAAAAAGAAAAATACGTAATAACATATAACTGCATACAGGTTATTATGTTGTTATGCTAAAAGAACAAGCCAGAATGTTTTGGAAAAAAATCAATTAAAAGCTTGTCGGAAATGTCATCAGTCATCACGAACTCCATATGTATCTTATGATTTTATTTTTCATTGCTTGTCATTTCATTTTGTGAAAATTATCATAATAATCATGTAAATCCGTAGAAAACCTGCACGTGGGTGTAGGTTTACATTATATAAATCCCATTGAAATGTACTTACAATGAATAATTATTAAAGCCACGGCAATGACATCTACGTAGTTCAATTATCATACACAAAATATGATTGTTCCATGCAATTATACTGCCACTAATCATGGGTTAAGTATTACCATCTACAAGTAACATCTATGAATAGGTAACTAGTAACAACAAGTGCGTACGTACCTCAGTTGCATGTAAAACATTCGACCGTGGTAAATTCGCAGTTTTCAGACCACAACTAGTTTGTACTGCTTCCACTGCTGGAACCGCTTGCTGACAGAGAGCTTCCGCTTGATAGTAACGATGCATTATCTGAGAATCCGGAATCATTATCCGGGCTTTCAGTTCTTACGCCTGTAAAATAAAATAAAAAATTCACATTTACTCTGTCAGTCTTTCATCGTATTTGGCATTGTTTTTGCCAAGTTTTGAATGAGTAACTTACCACTGTCGTTCTGCGAGTGAGTCGAGCCACCGGAAGGTTTTCCTGGCACTTGTAGCAGTCCTGGCTGATGACTGATTTCTCTGTCAAGACTCATCTGAAGTGCTGATAACTCCCCAAGGATTGCATTCAACTCATCTTCTTGGGTATCCTCAAGAGTGGCTTGAGAGAAGCGTAATGGATCGGCTGGTTTCATTGTGCCCATATCCTATTGTCAGAATGAAAAAGATTTTAATTAACCATCAATATAAAAAAGCAATAAGATCCGTAAATTGAAATCTCTAAACAAAAATCATTGCCAGCCTAGCCTACAGCATTAGTTCAATCGGACATCCTGTTCCTTGTCGGTTGCACAAAGTTATTTCGACAACATTCCTTGGATTGATGTGAATCATCACCAGAGTGATAATAAACATATCAAATTTTATTGTACCATTTAGTGTATACTCGAGCGAATGATTCAGCTCTAAATATTATTCAATCCTGAAAGTCTTTAATAAACTTGCCAGTCGCAACATAGGATTCCTAACGCTTGTTTTAGAAACGTCTCATATTCCAATCTTTATTTCATGCCTCATCTCCCATTAGAATGTCAAATGAAAAAAAAAACCTCCCCCTCCCGTTCTTTTCATTTTTATCTCTCTTAGATCGTAACCAGAAAAGAAGACAAATCTTTGTTGCTACAACTAACAGAAAAAAATATAGCGTGTATCCCCCTACAAGCTACGTAAATATTATGTAATCAAGGAATCTCATCTTCTCCCCTATCACTAGTGAGCCAATGTTGAAATGTACTTCATATTGAAAATGATACGAAGGGGATTTTGTCTTCTTTCTTCAGGCAAGCCAAAATTTTCTTTCATGTACTAAAACTGTCGGTAACCGAAATCGGAACTTGCACGTGTAGCTTATCAACTTTTGAACGAGTCGATGATTAAAATAATTGAAAATTGGCGCATTTCAATTCGCTTACAAAGTTGAAATGGATTATTGAAGCCCTGCACTTGGTTAATGATTGACTATTATTGTATTTACGTAAATGAGACATTGGTAGCGGTTTACCAATTTTAGTAAAATTCATTTGGCGGAATCCTGCAATTTAATTTGTTGAAACGCTTCCTAATTATTGCAAGGCGACATTAATTGAAGTTATGGCGAGGATTAAAAATCTAAAAAATTGGCCGAATGACAAATAATAAAGTTCAACAACAGAGCCTTCTCGTTTGAGCCAGACAGAGAACATGAACATAATTTGGTAAAACACACAACACGCTATTCAGTAATGCAGGATCATGAGACAGCAATGCCTTGGTAACAAACCGATAGCGGTAAATAAGTGATACTTACTTCACTATTTTCATCACCATGACATTTGATGTGAAAATTGAGATAGAAAAATACATATATTCCATGAAATCCTACCGATTGTCAACCTCTTTGGGTTGTGCTGGACGTAGTTCTGCAAATGAATGGGAGCCAGAGTGAATATCGAAATCGTAGTAAACTTTTTTTTTTGGTAACTTCAACTCTTCCAATATATCTTTACGCATAATATTCCAACGCGACAAACGTCTAAATTATTCACTCGTAAAAACTCCAACAAACATCGTGTTCTGTAGAGCTTCAGGATTTTGGTAAAAACGTCTTTGTCTTCATATAAGTTTTATTTTTATGATGCATATACAATGCAAACAATAGCCAAGGGAAAAAGTTTATTTCAACCCATACATCATAATAAAACTAGACACGAAGAAATTTATTTCCCGTTTACCCGTGGGTGAGTTCAATAGCTGGAGGAAGTGTTTACCTTCTGAAAAGAGTGCTTAGCTGCGCACGAAACATCCCTGTAGAGTGGAGCTTATGAAAACTTTTACTTGCTATAAATAGAAACAGTTTGAAATGTTTTCGAAAATAAATGTTTTTGTGGTTCTGGTGTCAAAAGGAACACCTTAGAAGGTAATAAACGTATAATGGCTGTTTTAAACTTTTATTCACATGTAGAGTTTTTATTGTCCAACATTAAATTGGCTTGCATGAACTTGAATTTCCTAAAAATGCTCCCTGGTTGGAAACACTTACTCAATTTCTGTATACGAAGGGCATGGCAACTTATAGACAGATATCCTAACTTAGGTACCATCTAACTGTTCGTGTAAACACGAGATTGTATTGTACAGCAAAATAGTCATAGTCGAAATTTAGCCCTAAATACTATAAATTCATCAAGGTTGACGGTCAAATATTTGTTAGTCTGATGAAACATAACTGTAACATATCTACAAACTGGTGATAAAATTATGTAAAAAAAAGACCAATTATGGATACAATTTCTACAATTTACTACGATAGTCTTTCAATTATTCACGAATTATTAACGATGCAAAAATACTGCTGTAGGTAGATCGATGAATCAAATTGACATGTTTGAGCATAATGTTTGATTTGCATTCACGAATTAGTGATGCAAAGTTTTTTGGAACATCCGTCTACCCAACTACACATTTAACTAAGCGAGGAACAACATGTGGAAGACATCTGGAGAAAATGTGCAAGTTTATTTCAAGCTTATCATCCATGCATTCAGTTTTCAGTACAAAGGAAAGAATTGCAGCATGAAAGTTTCAAAATTTGCAAAAATTGTTCCAGATGGTACTCTAACTATATGATATATTTATAAAATGGAAGACTAGCATTTCTAAGGACTACTATTGACAAATTACATCTGGATACCATTGGTACTGTGTAATTCCTACAATTTCGTTGTTATGCGTTGGAGTACAGGCACCCTAACTGACTTAAGTATGAAAAATGCTCTGTGAAGTGCCTCTGGTTAATGGGAATGTCTCGTTCTATTTATGCTAATCCGAGCAGACAATCCCGGGATCGGAGAAGTGGAATCGATTTACGTGACTTGAGATTGGCATGACGATTCTGTCTAGGATTCCCTCATCATCACGCTCTGTGGCCTCATTAGCTTTTACCTAATTGAATTGAAACCACATAATATTCTGATCACATTCTCGGCAGACATAAAATAATGTAGGTAGTTTGCACCGTAGGAAGCCAATTTCTTTTACGAGAGATCTTCGACTTTATGCATTACGCCCTCGGAAATAAATAAATAAAAATTACACTGCATAGTACAAAACACAACATTTCCTCATGAAAGTCAAAGATTTTGCCTAGTTCGGGTTTGCAACGTAAACTCCAAAGTATTCTCTCCACCTTCTTTTTTTCGATCAAAATTCACTTGTGTGAAATGTCTTGCACGAAAATTTTCTGCATGACAAATTTTATATTATTTCCTTTTTTCCTGTCCGTCTTTTAATGCAAATTCAATTGAGAAAAAAATCCTTCGAGGGTTTGAATTGGCTGTGTTCTGAATTCATGGTATATCACACGTAATCATCTCGCTCTCCTATTCAGCTTTCATAGCTATTCAATTTCATTGAATTCAACTTCCATGTCACCTCAACGCATATATTCACACTAACGTTCATGACACTCAACCATTCACCTAAGAAAGTTTGAGAAACAGCGGTGGAGGACATATAGGGTTTGGTTTGCAGTGATACTGTGGGGCTGTGTGTGAATGATGAACAAAATGGAATTCGTTCCGGTTCTGCCTCAGTCGGAACTCGTTGAATGTTCAGGCAATGTACTGAATGCGCGTGGGAAGGCACCTTTTTCAAACGGAAATTTTCATCTAATGGAAAATGATGTTCATGTCTTGAAGCCCTTTTGTAATGGAGTTTCAAGTGACATAAAAGTCATGTAACATTATGCAACTATAACAAATTCGAATTTGAATGATGCTGCTGCTCTTTATCAGAACCCTTTGCACTTGTTTCTCTAATCTCTTCGCGAGAAAGGGTTTTAGATTTTCTGTGCTCAAGTGAGGAGCTGATTATGTTATGCAATAATGTGAACGCGTAGGTAACAAGAAAACCACAAGGGTTGGCATCTTAAACAGGTAAATAACAAAGAGTAGAATCCATCACGTACCGAGTTAGGAAATGCTTCATCCTCTGAGTCATCAGACTCCATAGCATTGTTAAAGTCAGGTTGTCGCCTTCATTTTTACCATTGAACAGAGAGAACTGTGGTTGAAATTTAATTATTTCGATGACAAACGCAAACCTTTCTTCTCTCGAGGTATTGTAGAGGATCTAACCAACATTGGTTATAACTTATAACTTTTCTCACACACAAACGTTGCTTTAATCCAAGTACTTGTAATAGTTTGTGATTAGTCTGATACTGAAGCTGGAAGTTTTAACTAGAGTCGCAAAAGCAAAATTGTGTTAAATTTTTCCACAAACCACTTCAAAGTTCAAGGACACAATGAGGTTAACAGGAAGAAAACTTTTGTAACCATTGTCGTAAGGTTACTCGACATGTCAATTTTGCGTTTCCAGCTAAACCAATACTTGTGCACTGATCTGCGGCTATTACTTGAATGGCAACGAGCGGCCAAATTTTGATAGCATACAACTGCTCAACTGAATAATAATTATGTAGATTCAGAACACGTCTACGAAAATCTTTTAGTCATGCTACTCACCGCATGCCTTTTGTTGACTCATCGCAACCACCTTTGTTGACGTGCGTATTTCTTACCGTTCTAAGTTTTTTCGAACACAATTTTTGCACTTTTCACTCTTGATTCGTGGTCATATTTATTTATTTTATTATTTATTTTAGTGTTTATAATTATTTCAAAGATATATTTTCAAATTCATAGATAGTCAAATGTACATTTGTGCTAAGTATCTTCAAACAAAATGAACCACTTCTTTGTGCTAGCACGCTTTTGTACGTTTCCTTCGGGTCTGTTTTACGTACTAGCTGCTCGAGATTTGCTGTTATGAATTTCGAACGCTCAAAGCACATTTGTCTGACACATTGGCCGCGGATAATAAATAAAAAAGATTTCTCCATGTATGGGCGGTACAAACAAAACTGACTTGGCTACTCAACTCGTTTCAGTCTTTCCCATAGTAGACATTAGATTATTGCGATAATCGTTTCTCAAGAGTGTGACCAGCTCACAAACCCGCACAACAAGAGTCAGATCAAACAAACAAAAAACACGCTGAAGGATAGATGTTGATGCTGAGTAAATTGTAACTCTTTATGTCATCTGAGAATGTTGCAATGCGAGGAGACAAAGTATGAAAAGAACAATCTGCAAACCCCGTTCAGTCTTTTCATAATGCGGCTGGCATTTTGTAGTACCTTCGTGAATCATGGCACTAGAAAGGATTTATTCCTCCGTTGAATTGTAATACTAAAGCAGTTTTCAAGTAGTGCCCATGACCACACAAAAGTTTTCATTCCCATATGTCATGATTGGATACTCTTTTGGTACGCAATAGTCCTTCGAAACTAGGCACGTAGATACACTCCGTAATATGATCTGATAATGGCAACCCACGATTTAGCAAACAATCCTTCGATGACTTTGCCAGTCACATTCCTTTTCCGTTAATCCGCTTTGATAGTAACAACTTATCAAACATTTTTTCGCTCTATTGCACAAAAGAGCCACAAACGAAAACATAAGTTTGTAAGATAAATCCCCAACAGGGAGTATTTTCAAGAAAAGAGCACTGCACTTGCAAACAAGTCTGCAAAAAGTGTAAACACTACAAAAAGGCTCATTTTTCTTGACTCATACCATCTTTGCTGTGTACTAAAGCGGCTAATATTTGCACGGACCACTCTCCAATACTTTTGAAAGAGAAGTGAAGCAACAGTATGTATTTTGTGAGGAGACTCTTTTTTTCTACTTGTCTCGTTGTTATAAAAATCAAACGCCAAAATTCGCCCGAGGGGATGCTGTAGAAGTTCACATGCAAAACCACAAAATAGTAGCTCTGAGCAATCTCCTCTTGTCAGTGTCACCACTTCTCCAAAGGAAATAAGACCACATGAAGATAAACTGGATCGTGCTTGTTACAAACCCAGCTCATGGTTAACTCGACAATAACCACCCTGCCTTGCTCAATTAACAACGACATGTAATTCACGTAATGAGAACCAAATATATTATCACACAACAATTTGAAGACACTTTGATGGAGCTTTAGAATCTTGAGCAACGCATAAACATACGTTTCACGTGAATTTTATTCATTCCAGAATCGCGTTTTTTGTCGTCTTCAACATTTTTTTTTCTGGCATAACTGCGAATGTACATATTTTATGGGTTGTATTACGCGTAACTGGTTTACACATTATTAGTTATATGATTTTACATCCCGTATGAATCTCCCTGGTTTGTTGATCAGTGCTGTAAAATCAGAAACGGCACATTCACATGGTATTTCAGTGATCAGCTCCGTTATATTTACACCAGGAGAAACATCTCGAAATGAGTCTGGCAGTCGTGCCAAAAACTGACAAGCTGAATCTGACTTGTATCAAAACTTGAACAAGCTGTTTGGCGTTAGTGTGGCTTATTATGTTTTTTAGTTAAGTACTTCTTTTCATCTTCACAACAGATTTGCTTTCATTTGGCCACAAAAATAGCCATTTAGCTGAACGGAAAAGGGTAAAACACAAAGTTTCATTCATATTATTCGTCGGTCATCGATTAGTTCATTTCCTCGTTCTTTTCTCCCACATTTTTCAGCGTATATTGTTTAGCATACGTTTCCTTTCCTTCTTGATAAAATCATAGAAAATATCTTCTACTATGATTTTTATGCGTCTACTAGTAACATTCTTTCCATTGCACTAAAGTAATTTTATGTTGCATGGGTCTATGATCTCCTTTTGTGATAGCTTCCACCACACCGTCACCACTCAGACTAAGAATTTCCTTGAAAAGCGAGAAAAGAGGCGAGGGGATTTGATGACTCATAACACACAATAAACAAGTATTGCTGTTTCATTTGATTCATTGCCGACCACCAACAGCACTCGGTACTAGTCAAGTCTAGTTCATATTTAATGTTGCAGAGCTGAGTATAAACACAAAACCTTTATCGTTCGTCACAATATTTCACAAGTATATCGGGGACTATGCTGCGTTGGTTCTATAAAAAATAGAGCCAAAAATGGATATTGGTACTCCCTCGTGCGTTTTTGGCAGAATAATGTTTAATAGTTTCCCTTTCAAAAATTAATTCACTTCTATATGAATTTCCTGCTAAAGAGTGCGCGTGAACATTTAACTTAAGGCGTGACAACAGTTAGTATCGAAAATTCTCGCCAAGTACAAACAAGAGTACATGGGACTATTGCGTCAAATTCATTGTTCACATGTTGCTTGCACTGAGGCAGATGAAGCATACAGGTAATCTCACAAAAACTCCCACGATTTTTTAAACTAATCGCTCCAATTTCCACAAAAATACATTTCCCAGTAGTTTGAAAAGCTACTTTCACATAGTAGATCCTGTTGCTAAGACATGAGAACTGACAATTTAGTAGCAGTTTTTCTTTTCGTTTTGGCCGGACCAGACAAGTATTAATGCCCTTAGTCCGTCATTTTAGAAACAGACGAAAATGATGCCAGTTAGTAGTAGTAACTCCGTTTTACTCCTATTTTGTAGATTTTAGTATATTCTGTGCTCATCGATTTGAAAGGATGTGCCGTAGCAGACAGGCCTGGCGAGAGTAATGAGTGGGAAAAACTTATTACATGTAACATTTCACTCTTTCCGAGATACACGAAATTTATTCATATCTTTTTAACACATCCTGGATACATTTTGCACATAATGCAAATAAATTAGCACAAAGATTAACTCTACAGTCCTTGGAATACTTTGAGAATAACGATGTTTCCGGTCAAACATTGAAGTTAAAATCGAGAATTCTTAAACTCGGTGATAGGCTTATGTCTATAAATGTAGTGTATCTTTTCTGTTGGAACTGATGAAACTAAGCAACGGGAAACAACTTCCGGCCGGTGAGTAAACACTGTCAAAGAGATTAACGCGGAAGTAGTATAAAAAAGCGAACTACTAGCATTTTGGGGATATAGGCGAGCTATCGTATATGCTTAATGTGATGTCCGAGAAGACCTGTATGAAGAAAGTCATCGGGAAACCCCACGAATGGGTTTGAGACTTGCCTCCTGCCTTTCTTTTGCTCGTTGCACTTTAAAAATCAGATATCTTATGGGTTCACAGTTCCGCTTCCGACTGAGGCTAAGTCATGTTTGTAGCAATGCCTAAAAGTTTCTTTTCTTTCCTTCCTTCCAGCTGCATCACATCAATGCACCATCACCAACATCTTATCCCCACGACTGCCATTATTAGGGTAGCATTCCCTCTCTGGTTTAACGAATGCTAGCTCTGTTGATCGTTTCAGTACGGTGTACCAACAACTATAACTATAATATTCACGGGAAACGCGTCTAGCATCATGGCTTGACTCTTGNTATTAGGGTAACATTCCCTCTCTGGTTTAACGAATGCTAGCTCTGTTGATCGTTTCAGTACGGTGTACCAACAACTATAACTATAATATTCACGGGAAACGCGTCTAGCATCATGGCTTGACTCTTGAGAATGCCCGGATGCGGAACGGAACCAACTATAACACCGACGATAAAAGTAGGAAAAAATAACAGACCATAAGCATACCTCCAAGACTGAGTTGAGGGAAACATGCGTTTCCATTGCCACATTCAAAACTCAATAAACTGCAAGCAACCTTGTCTGTTTTGCTGCACATGAACATTTCCAGACTTGGTAAAATCAGTGACTTTTCCCGTGCCTTGTTACCCCATACGCAAGTTTGTATATATTTATAGAATGCAAGCGGTTCGTCTTGCGTATCGCTCTGATCAAGAATGCTGTATCCGCGAACCGTGAGTAAAAATAAGAAGTGCATGTGTAAATGCAAGTCAACATCTTTCCTCCTCTTTCCCTAGTCACTAGTCAACTTTCATTCCTATACATGGCAGTAAATATACATGTGCCACTCCTGTCTAGTAGCGATAGAGGAAACTTTTTCCTGCTTTTGGGTCCCATGTGTCATTTACTCTACACGTTTATTCTAAAAATTGACGGAGTTCTACGTATTTTCACAACCAAGCCATGAAATGAACTTTGTGTACTATATGCGTGAGGGAGAAACCACTATGATGATATAAACTCTAACCATGAAACATTGGTGGCAGTTACACGGTATGCTATCTCGGATAAATTAAGATACCCTCTTTTACTTTTCTTACTTACTCATTTCAGGAATTTCTTAGTCACTCGTATTTCTTGAGGCTGTGTATTTAAGAAACAAGACTAGAGATCTTTAAGTGATCATGGAAAAGATACGAGTATTCCAGACGATTTTTCGAACAAAACTTACTCTGTATGATAGAGCTCATCAGAATTGTACAAACAAAAGAAAAGTGGAAGCGATAGACTGCAGAGACGTATTATGAAAACACGTAATCTATTCCCTTAAGACTTCTCTGTTAAAAAAATACTTCTGCATTTAGCTTTCATGCACCACTAATGCATATTGTCTTGAATATTCTCAGCCTCATCAAGATCAAGATCACCGAACCCTTAAATTTAATATAGAAACATCTTTTGGAAACTCTAATTCAATCCATTTTAAGGGAAGCCATATATAACGCATTGTAGTAAAGTGATTAAAACAGTAACTTCTCTTGAGATTTTTCAAAGACATGTACTTGAACAGCGAGTTTTAGCGATTTCCTGCCGCTCCATTTAAATACTCGCTCCGAATATAATGAATAGGTAACTGATATAAGGTTTTATATGAATGTTAAGCCAGCACTTGGTTATTGAAAAGAAATAAAATATTTCTGATATTCTCGATTTGGCTGCTAGACTGTAGTCTTATTGTTAAACTCTGATTAGGCAAACTTTGTTCAATATATACAGCTTTGACATTGGACGGAACACACAGTATAGGATAAAGCTAAACTTACTGCATACCAGGAATTCAAGTGACTAAAAGATAGAGAATGAAAAATAGGTTCATAGTTCAAAACCTATTTGTTTTGTTCTGAATTCTAGTTATATGCAGATGCCGAGAAGAAATGGAACTCTTGTATGAAAGCTGCTTTTAAATGTGGACTTAATGAATACACTACTTGATATGCACATGCTCCTGCAAAACGCTTTATGACAATTCTGGAAAGCTCGAGAAAGCTTGATAAACGTTAATAAGCTTATTATTGTTAAACTTCCCGCAACATTTCTGTTCTTCGTTTGGTTTCCCGGTTATAGAAGCATTAAGCTTCCGGAACTCTGCAATTACCAAACCATTCATGCTCCATGACTTTTGCTCTAAATGTCAGTTAGAATGCTTTTCTGTAGTGAAAGAATTTACCACCTTCACTATACATTTTCCTTTCTAAAAGGGCATTAAGTAAGTAGCTCTGTGGCTTTGATAAAATTGCAAAACGTAAACGGAAAACACTTGCCCATGGCGCCAGTCCTAAGTGACAGGATACCCGTAGCCTTTTGCTAGCCTTAGTTTCCCAAACAAGACTGTTCATGTACCTAATAGCCGAGAAAATAAGTCCATTTGTCTATTGTACTGCCTTTTATTGATGTGATTTCAGATGCTAGATGATTAATCAATCAGGAGGTAGGGCAATTGAAAGAAATATTCATCACACGTTCAGCCAGCGATTTTATAAAACTGTCTGTGCATTAGGATTACAATTGACGTTTTAAAGGAAAACATCATTACCAAACGTAAAGCTAACTTATTCCACATTTTTCGTTAACAAAGTTCAGAAGTTACTTACCTAATCGTATTAGACGTCTTCAAGAATAGGTTACAACCTTGGCGTGCATACCTATTGATTTTCTTCAATAACATCAATGATAATGAATTATTCTCTTTAGTTTGAACGAATATGCAATCGTGATTGATATAAGAGACGACTGGTTATAAGATTGCTTCTTCAAAATTATGTCAATGCACATAAAGTTCAAAATGTCGAACCTTTAACAATACATTGCTGGAGAGAGAATGAAAGAGACTGACTTAGGTAACTGTTTTTTTCTCGTTCAGAGTACCGCCCTTAAACCTCGAGTTTCGACAGCAATCAGATCTGCAGAAAAGGTATTAACTGAATTAACTCGGATCCTATCACATACCAGAGTAGATTTAGATTTTTCAAAGATGAAAAGCGTTCCCTTTCGACCTCTTCAGATCAGACGATAGATTACGAGGATTACTGTGATAAAAAACATCTCAGCTCAACATGAATTTTGTTGCTTCACTTCTGACAAAAGTATGGAATTCAACCATAATATGTATTTTAATAAAATTGTGAAAGGATCGGTCTTGAACAGTTCAACTAGTATGTGAACTGAAAATCCCTCCTCTCATTGCTTTGGAGGTGATAGGAGAAATGTCCTTGAAAAATTACTTTTATCAGTTTCGAAGCCCATTTTTCATGAACACATGAAGTTAATCAGCAATAGTCCCGTTGTATATCAGTAAAGAATCTTAATTAAATTATGCTTATAGATTATGCTCATGCAAAACAGATTACAGAAATGGAGGAATACTTGTGAGAATAAATGTCAGACGTTCTCAAATTACAGCTTTTAATGTAAGACATATTAAATATCTTTTCACATAATTTATGGGAGTGTTTTAAACACTACATACTTAGATTTAATGAACCATTTAATAAACTCAAACTTCGGTTCATATCAAGTCTCACCGCCCGAACACACGTGATTACAACAAAATACTTCAATACATTATCTAAAAATACTAGCTTTTGGATAGTCGCAACTATCAGTAAACACAGTTTCGTTCGTTTTCACTCGAAGTAAAGCACTTTTAAATGATGCAAGGTGTGGTAGGTAACCGCGTTTACATAAATAGACATGATTGGATTCTTAGACCACATTTTTTAACACAAAAACCAGGTTTGAAGAGCCGATATTATAACTTACGCTGACTAAAATATTGCTTATTACATAATACTCGATCAATCACGCTTTTTGCATTGGTATGAAGTGAACCGGAAAGCTTCGAGCCCGCAAACAAACCAGTGCTGATAAACCACGAGCATCAAAATCCGCTGGTTGGTACAAAAGCACACAAGAACGAGTACAATTTCATAAATTTTTCCACATGTTGCAACCTTGAGAGTCATTTCGCAATTGACGAAGTTTGTTCAAACGAATTTATTAGTGGCTTAGCTTAAGCTGGCCACTAACGGTTTACATCAATAGTTTGCGGAGTATTCACAAGTTTAAAGTCCTACCTCCAACAATAAAGTAGTGGTATATGGGATAGGGGTCATGGACAATACCTCAGAACGATTTTTAATGCTAACTACGACTGTTTCCTGTTTAGTTTCGAATTATCATCACCATAAATTTTTATTGCGAGCAATATTCTAGTTTTACAGGGTATTTATTTGTAAAAAGGCATCCATGCTCATTCCTAAACAATAGTTTTCGACACATCATTTGACGCCTCATTTGACTCAAATGAACTGGTACCTCTGGTGGCCAGAATAGATTCTCGGCATACGAATTGTAGCCATAACCTATGATATTTCCTTTCATTTTATCACACACCTTTCATCTTATTTCGTAGCCTTATGT
>VICI01003045.1:0-14420 GCA_019593645.1 Akabosia matsudoensis | reverse complement strand
AACCCTTCTGAAAATTTGTCATACGGTTCGTACAGTTACCCTTCCTCCAGTGGTCACTCAAATGTGCCTCACTTTAGTCAGCCCCAGTATCATACGTCACAACCACAGCCACATCATGGCCAAACGTCAAATCAATCAACAAATTATAACCCGCCGACACCCAGCCAACAGCAATCGCAGCATGGTCATTTGCAACATTATCCAAATCAACAACATCATTCCCACCAACAATACCATCATATTCCTCATGGGTCAACATCGTCTGTGTCCAACTTCAACTTGAGCACGATTTTCCCCGAAATCAATGATAAGCGCAACAGCGGTAACAACAACAATTCTGGTGGAGTTTCAGGCAGCCAAGGTAGACCAATGGATGGTAATGCTGGAAATACTGGATGTAACTTTCACCCCAACTTTGGTTCCCAACCGCATAATTCATCAGGGCATTAGTACCATGATGTTTTTTACTCGGAAAATAAATTATACCACGGTTATCGTACTTGTCTGTGTATGTATATTGTTTTTTTACATACCAACTTTATTTTGATAAACCATCTTATCTCACGTTTTCTCATAGTCATTAATTTTCCCTGATCGGCCGTGGTAGTGATGAAGATGGGAAGGGAGTTTCCAGAGGAAGAATTTCGTTTGAAGACTTCTCTTCAGCGTGGACCCCAACTCAAAAAGGACAATTGAGGGTTTTATCGTGTTCAGTTTGTCACGCTGATCAATCACAAATATAGCATTTTGTTCGTTGGGCATGGGCGCATTTCGCATGATATCAGGCATCGAAAGTAAAATTTTCCAAGGGTTACTGTTTAAGCATTGTGACAGTAAAGCTTAGGCAGAGTAGCAAAGCTTAGCAAACCTGCTTCATTTAAATTAGTCTTTCTGTCCCAGCAAACTTTTCTGCATTGGAAAGTGTAACGCTTGCTTCGCTTCTCAATTCCGAGGTAGTGAGAGTAGATGACTTAACGAAAGTGTAAACTCGACTTGTGTGGTCATGGGGATTTCTATGACGTGCCTCTACATGGCGACCACGATCTCTACGGTTTTGAAGAGAGATCCCTTCATGTTGCTCGTTGCTTGATGAATTAGCGCAACAGCGCAACGATGTTAAAAAATGTCTGTCGATGAGAATCATGGATATGAAGGGGTTGAGAATGGTGCCAAAGAATACCGTGAAGACAAGGAACCGCTTCAGCGGCTTAGTGACACGAGAAGCGTTGCTGGGTACTAACTCCTCTTGATCGTACAGTAAACTAATCACACGAAGTACAAATCTCGCTATGATTCCTGGGAAGAGGATGACAGTGACAACGATGAGATAGTAGTAAACCACTGGAACAGTTTTGATCTTTCTCCGCATTGAGTCGCTTGGCACAGGACACAATGCGTAAATGTAGTGAAGCTTTGACCGGATGTAGAAAACCGCTACACCAATTCAAATGATTAAGTTTCCAAACGTAAAGATAAAAAAGATATAGGTAAATCAGTTACCATAAATAATGTAGCCAAAAACAGCCGTATGCAAGATAAGCCTGCAAGTTTCATATGCAACTGTTATGAATAAGCTGTCCATGAGAAGAAGCTAAAATTGAAGAGAAAAATCTGTTTCCATGTATTTAAACCAAATAAAGATTTCTAATAATTATACCCATACTGGAATACAGGAACTCTCCATGCCTGACGCACTCTTGGACATGAATAATTGGGGCAGGTTCAAAACTCCCACGATGACCCAGACTCGAAGAATGTTCAAATAGACCGTAAAGGACCGCTCGTGTTCCTGAATGGACCGGATACTTTCGTGCACGATTCCACTCAAGTTGGCCCATAAAGTGCTTGCAAGTACGGCTTTGAAACCAGCAACATTTTATATATTTTAGGAATATTTTCCTGCAAAAGAAAAAATTTTCTTTATTTTTATGATTTACCTTTGCAGTAGCTTAATATGGGGCAATAGTACTGTCCAAATTCAGCTAGTTCTGTGACAAATTTTATGTTCAGTGTTAAGAGGACAGAAAATAGCAATGATACCAAGGCCAAATGTGCAACAAGTAAGACTGCGTTTCTATGCATTCTTAGTGCTCCGAACCGGAAAGCCACTCCACAAAGAAGGAGTCCATTCACGCAGAAATTGACAACCAAAACAATAAACACACTGTTGCTGAGAGGGTCCCCATATCTCATGGACTTTTTGTCGGTGGCGGGGTAACTTGTACTGTTCCAATGCCCTTCTTCATCCCAGTGGGAATCAGAAACGGACATGTTCTCCATCATGACTATCACTTGGCAACCGAAACAAAGACTGACCTGATTTCAGGTAAGCTCATGAAAATATCGTCAATCAATTCAAGCACAGGCAGCACCTTAGTTTCAACTGGTTAAAAGCCTATATGTACCTTTTTTTAAACTGTATATTCCTAATGTATTTCTTTGTACTCAGTTCTTTCTTGTAACTTTTTGAGAATCGTTGGAAAACAAGACCAGGAGAGATTGTAATAAAATCAACTTTATAGGAACATACTACTCGGAAACGCTGCCAATAACAGATATCTTTCCTTGATCTTTTCAATGACACTCAATTAGTGTTTCTAGTAGTAACTGTTTTCAAATTGGGGTTTAAAATTATTCCTAGAATTCGTATGACAGCAGTATTTGATTTTTTTTATGAGATGTTGTTGTAATCCATCGAAACTAGAGATAAGAAACCTCCCTAGTACCATGATACCATGGTAACATGTATCCTCATGTTATGGTCGAAACAAGCAGACTATATCCATATTCATATTTATCCCACTAACACATAATAAGCTATTATGGACATAAATTAGGTACATCGTCAAGGAAAAACGGCATATTTTCAAACTAGGCAAAGACGATATGGATATGATATCAACAACTTTTCATTTTGTGTGTTGTTCTCTTTCTCCTCACCTTTTCTCCGCGGCCGGCTGCCCTCATCAGTAGAAAAGTGAAAGCATTACTTTCACAACAGAAAATACACCAATTTTTCCCACGCTCTTCTTCGTATTTCCATTTCGATAGCCCGTGCTTTATTAAGTGATACGGAGTAATTACTTGCCTTGATAAGTTCGTGGAATTTTTGGGATTATTACGATTTGGACTCTGCTTCAGCGTCCAATCTAAAAATTATTATTGTAATTGTATCAATTGCTCTATGCCCTATTGATTTCACCTGTAGGTTTTTTTTTTTTTTGGAAACATGTCGAGCATTTGTCAGACGCGCAGAATGTTGGACAAGGCGATAGCACATCAAACGCTTGCTCAGTAAAAATTATATTGTCACTAGGAATTAAACATTACTTACATTAGTTAAAAAAGTAAGCTGGAAGTAAGTCAATACACGTTCAGAGCCTTGTAGAGGAAGTGGATATGGCAGAATTGCCGTGTAGCTTTCCCGCACAAGCAGATTTCGGAAGAGACTTTGCCATTTCTCCTAAGATTCACCCTGAAATCAATGATAAGCGCAATAGTAGCAAAAACTCAGTTAGAGTTTCAGATAGCCAGATAGGCTTGGATGGTAATAGCCTCTACTGGAAATACTGGTTGCACCTTTCACCCCAACTTTGGTTCCCAACAGCGTAATGCATCAGACATTTGACATGATTTTATACGAAAACTATCTTGTATCACAATTATCTGTGTATCTATCTGGCTCTTATCTATTTGCATAACATTTATTTTCTGATAAGCCATTTTATTGATTGGTCTTTAGTCACCGAAGCCAAACCATTCGTTAGATTTCCTCATAAAAATGAGTTCGCTGTTTCGACGTGGTGGTGGTGAATCCGGAGGAAGGATTTCGTTCGAAGAGTTTTCTTCAGCGGTAACTAGCTCTGGCTTTCCTGAGCCCTCACACGCCACGTACTGGTCATTTCTATCCGAAGCTCGAAATGCAGCCATTTTTGAGAAACAGGAGTTGGCAATTCTTTTAGCACATTTCATCCATGACTCTCACGGTTTCGTTGAAAAGCAAGAGAAAGTTAGCTTATCTGATTACAAAGAGAATGTGACAGACCCGTCGTGTAACTTTCCCGGACAAGCATATTTTGGAAGAGGATACCTAAAGGTTTTTGAATATTTTATATGTGTACATATGTAAATGAAAAATTTGGTTCTATGTAAAATCACAATTTAAACTTAGATCGCGTCATGCCCGAAATACCGTGACGTATCTCTCGACATGTTCAACGATGACAGACTTGTCCGCAACCCAGACATAGTAGTCTCCGACGAAGAAACCGCAATGAAAGCTGGATTTTCGCTATGGAAACTTCAAGTCCATAATCTTCCAAGCGTAGCCCGAGGCCAATTCGGGTCTACCACAAAAGCGATTGCAGGAGATGTCGAGTGCTTAGAAAACACAGACTCCGCCAAGAAACGGTTTCAAGTTTACAACCATGTCCGTCAAGCTTTCAAGCTAGGACCTGCGCCTGTACAGGCAGAAATGGGTTGCTACGAAGTTGCCCAATTTTTCAAAGCGTCTCAGGATTTCTCCAGCAAAGATCAATAGTCAACAATATGAACCTAATATATAAATGGACAAAGCGTCCATTCGTTGAAAAAATATAAAGACTGTGACGGAAATTTTTTTTTTGATTGTTTACTGCGGTAGATTTTTCTTGTATCAATGGCAATTTTCGTTCTATGCTACCAATGTACCTCCTGTATTCTATGCATCAATTTCCAGTAAGATGAATAAGTTTTGTCAACTTGTGGCGATTACTCTGCGGTTTGGAACTCATTGAAGCAGTTTTGGCTATGAAACGAAGACGCAATGTAGTGTAAGCCAAACAAATTGCTTCAATAAGGCAAATCTTATGCGTAGCGGCTAAAATAAATGCAGCTTTCCGAAACGCCGACGAAGAGTTTATATATTAGGTTCATGGTCAACAATATGTTTACTACAAACCAAATTGTTGATACGTGATATACCTTTTTTTTCTAATTTCTTCAACCGTTCACCATACTTTTCTTCAGTATCTCGTCACCATTCATTTCCTAGTAAAAACTGGTCAGCAATATTTCCCTGGGAGCTTGCCCTTCACATTCATAGACTGATGTAATAAATATACAATTGCCATTCATATTACATGTTATTTTTCCGCATGCTGGTCGTAATACATTTTTTTGCAATTACGGTTAGGTTCCAACCCTGGCCAAAATTTTCAAAAAAACTATCACGCACGCACACACCTACACTGGGAGATGTTGAAAGGCAGGCAAATGCGCAACCATATAACCAGAAATCATTCCAAGTTTTTGAATAATTCAGACTAGAACATTCTACTACAGAACCTATGCTCTTAGACTGACATAACTTCATTTATTTCATCAAGGTTACATCCACTTATTCTAAACTTATGCATCCATTATAAACTTATTCAAGTTTGAATACAGTGATGCCTACAGTTTAAAACCATGGCAAACTGCTGCGCATGACAAGGACTACGCTCATTTTCTGCAAAAAAAATCCATTCCACCCAAGTGCAGTCTATGTATTTATTCCAATATTTCCAATCTGTTTCTATACATGCATTGTTATTATGACAATCAGAAATAAGGAATTTCCCAATCAACTTTATCGTTCCAAAAACGTTCATTTATTTCCAATCTCGTTCAATCCATGCATTGCTCATCTATTAGTATTGAAGTCAATGGGCAAAAGTGGTAAAAAAATGTATGTTTATGGGTGAGTTAGATTGTATTATTGTAGCATGGTGACTTTATTGATTCCCATGAACTGAAATGCTTTTTACAAACCACTAACCATTAGTAATACAATTTAAAATTCTCTACTCCACTGCTTTAATTTTTATTTAACTCTGAAGAATCAATTGGCTGCGGTAATCCCGTTTTATCCTTGTCCCAGGTCTTGACCCACACCTTTTCCGAGTCTCCTGTGCTTATTCTTGGGGGTGGTTCTCGATAAGGTGCTCGCTGCGGGGGCTTCTCCCCAGACTCACTGCTCACTTCAGACTCCATGTAAATGGGCTCGGGAGGATTGTACTTGATGGGACGGTCGATGACAGTTGACGTGCATTCTGAGCCTCCGCCAGAGTTTTGACATTCTTGGAATCGCTTTGAGAGCGTTGTCGCCGTTTCTGCATCGGAGGCCAAGGGATAGCTAAACTGCCATTCCCCTGGGTTCCACATGCTGTTTGGTTTTGGGGCGACATATTGGTCGTCTTCAACGTCTTCATAGCTTGCACTCGTTCCTGGTGGAAGCCGGAGCTTTCTGTCGTCCGACTTCTCACGCTCCCTGTCCTCTTCCTGCTCTCCTGACTTGTCGTCGTGGCCCTTCTCCTCGTCATCATCGTCGTCATCCTCGGCTTTCTTTTTAGGAGGTGGTCGGCGATGAGGTGGCGGCTGGTTTCGATTTGTATGGATGAATTCAACCCCAATGTGTGGCCGCTTTATCACGTAGTCAGAGATAACTATGCAAAAAAAAAGTCAAAGGCTCGCATGAATTTCTAGAACTAAATACAATTGGTAATGATGTTTATACAAATTTCACAGCGCATACTTCCTTTGAAGACATTATAAACTTCTTGGACGTTAGTGTGCACTTTGGTCAGTCGATTGATTATGTCTGCTTTTTTGTTGGGTCTTTGGGTGGGCTTTGGCCACCAGCCTCCTTTCTTCTTCTTCTTCTTTTTCTTCTTCTTCTTGGCAGCTTTCTTTGCTTTCTTTTTTTTCTTCTTCTCCTCTTTTTTCTTCTTCTTGGCAGCTATAGTCAACAGACCAATAATAACATTACCGTTTCATGTGCACATTTCTTTTAATCTAATCAAATAAGAATCGAATACAATGTAGTACCTTTCTTGTCTTCGTCACCGTAGGAGTAGTCGGAACCTCCAAACACTCCGGTGTCCCCTTTTAGCTCTGTCGGTTTGGGAACGTTAAGCAAAATGATGACCGGCTTGGCTGCATCATTGGGATTCGACTGCGCGACCTCTGCAGGCTCAAACAAGTTGTTGTGGTGATTTGAGCTGCCATGATGAAGCAATCCCATCGATGACGACGTGTTATGCTTGGAAATGCTCTGAAACGCGGTAGGGTCAAGTGCGAACGTCGACGATGGTCTTGTGGGGAGTCTTATCGATGGTCGCTTCTTTGGTCTTGTGAGGGGATTGTCGTTCAGAATGACTTCGTCATCGGCATCAGACGCATCTAAAGCCTCTTCGTCAGAGTGGATCTCTTCGTCTTTTTCTTTACTTTGGTCTTTTTCCTTGCTCTGATCTTTTTCTTTGCTTTGATCCTTTTCCACACTCGATTCTTCGCCTTTGTCATCCTCTGGCTCCTGGTCTGTCTCCTCCTTCGGCTCAATCTCATCCTCTTTTGATTCTTTAGACTCTTTCGACTTGGAGCCTATCTCTTGCTCTTCCTCGCTTTGTTGCTGTGAGGCGTCTGCCCCGCTCGCGTCATCTTCCGCTTCGTCGTCCTCCGTTTCCGGCTCGTCATCTTCTTCGGAATCCTTATCCTGTGCCGAGGAAGGACGATTAACTGTAAATAATTTTTGTGATTCATAATATGATTTGATTATTGACACGACAGGACATTGTTTAATCATTGTTAGTAATTCTGTTAAGTTAAAATTAATCCAAATAATCCGGTAAATGTAGAGGCATTATTTTTATTTTGTTAACAATCGTTAGTAATCGTTAGTGGTCAAGTGTGTACGATTTATAAAAGTTTGGACCAACATTTATGCTTAAGTTTGTGATAAGCTTCAATCTCCTCTTTCGTCGGATTTCTATTCGTATCCTTCGGAATGATTAGCGGCTTGGTAGACTCCACATTGAGAAAGTCTCCGCTCAGCAACGGCCCTCCAACGCTAGGATTATAGCCACTCTCGTCACTTCCCGATCCTACACTAATTATACTTGCGCCTCCGGCAGTGGTGGCGGTTGCTCCCGAGGTGAGTTTGGAAACATTGAGCATGTGCAGCTTGGAAATGAACGACAACGTTTCTGGAGAAATGACGTCTGCAAATTTGATTTGCTTTGATGTGGCATTCCTTTGTTGGCTTTTTGCTGGGATGTGAGATCGACTCCGTCGTCCGTGCTGTAAACCTTCTACAAAATTTTTTCTCTTTTTGTACACAAGCATTCGCTTTCTCATCAAGTTTATCTCAGAGATCATAAGCCATAAACTTTTCTCATAAATTTGCAGGGAATCATGTACAAATTTTATTGATACATAATAAAACATAAAAACTTACGTTCAGCCGTAAATTGAAATTCAATTGAGGGCAGTTTGGGCAACCTCAAAAGCTGAAACCTCCTGTCTTCTTCGTCAGCATCTTTCCTTGCCCGTTTCTGCATCCAGTCCCATGGTAAGGGAAACGGGAACTCGTCCTGTTCCGGCCGACTGACCTCGGCGGTCTTTACAGGTAGCTGTTGGTGCTGTTGATGCTCACCCGACTTGGGCTGATTGCTCATCATCACCTCCCCGCTGCGATGTGTATCGGAGAATAGAAACGGACCATGAAATTTGCTACTATGATCATTTCCGCCAAAATGACTATCCACATTGTAGTCACTCCGATCATTTCCCTTTCGTTTTGCTGACCCCTCACTACCACTCTGTTCATGAAGACGAGGCAGTGGTCCTCCTGGGCTACTCGACGGAGAGCCGAACTCATTATAGTAATTATCGAGGAGATAAATGTACGGCCGCTTTGCAGAGTAGACCACTGAGAGTCCCACACTAATGATGAGCACAGTACAGCACGTCCTAATCAGTCCTTTCACATTATCTTCCATTGTTTTAAGATATTTTATCTGCCGATTTTACCTGGCTTGCTATACATAGTACTAACCGATTTTTACTATTTTAATTGCAAAAAGCTGCTCACTGTTCGGGTAATGATTTTCGCGTAACAAACATGTATTCTCGCAAAGAGTCACACATGTCTAGGTACAGAACATGAGTATCCACTGTACTTAAAGTGCACCATTTTTTTATTTAGGAAAAAAAAACTATCTTTGGGGGAAAACCACACAAAAAATGGGTGACTAGTGAACGGAAAAACTGTTGACGAGGGCGAGAGAGGGTGAAAGCAGCTTTTGCTTCCTGTTCCTTTTCACTGTGAAATGAAACAAAAATTTGGACTTTTGCATTGACGTGTACGGGCGAGAAAAAAAATTGAGATTTTTAATAGGAATGGGCCTTATCAGAGACACACACACAAAAATATTTCATTCGCTAGAACAAATAAAACATTTTAGACTACGAAACAAAACGACTAGCTTTCGGTCAGGTCCACTTGTAATTACGAAGCGCTGCTGGTGGTGATAAAAAAGCTATCAGCTCGGATTGATGTGTTTATAAAATGGTAAAAAAAATAAAGAACTAGATCTTGATAGGCTTCGCACTCATCCCAGCAAGTTTATCTTCAAAAAATTCCTTCAGATCACTTCGTGCAGAAAGGAAACACGGGGAAAATTGTGTACGGAAGTAAGGATGACTGCACCTCTGGGTGGCCAGGGGGAAAAGTAAAAGTTAATTCAACTTTGAATCTTTTTCTTCGGGAGAATACTACAGATAACCATCTTGCAAGATGGAACTGCCACGAAAGACATTAGACAGAGATATGTATCATTACATTTAAAAAAAACATCGACATTGTATGCATTATAGTCGATTTTGCCAACGGTACTAGAAAACAAATATTCAATCGGTACCGATACAAACTGGTCCTGAAACAAAAAACGGGATTGAATCTGTCATGAGCAAAAAACTAGCCGGACTAGCCGTGTCAAAAAAATGGCCGCTGACTGATTTTAGCATTCGGATTATCCCGAATTGCTGCTGCTGCTGATTATTAAGTGCAGTTGCATTTTTGGCTAATGCTGTTTGTCATTATTACGGTATCAACATCAACGCAAATGCGCTATATCCATAACATATTATATAACCAATATAAATTTTTGTCGTGTTTTACATGATTCTATATCTCATCTACGATTGCATTTGTGAATTCACATGAAATTATAGCCAAAAAAATAATCATAATCATGCTACTCAAAGGGGTGTTACTTGTTTTTTTCTTCTCTCTATACATTGAATACAAAAAAAATATGTATTTAAGCATGGTTCAATGATTCCCGAAAATTATAATTGTGTAGTTGTACACACATGTCAGTACACACACGAAAAAAATCCGGATTTCAACGATGCAGCCTTCTGGCAAGATGAAAAAACAGTTTTATCATGAGTGCAAGCGACTAAACATTTAAGAAAAAAAAAAAGAGGAAGCAAAAAGATATATTTTTTTCCGTAGGATTAGGATTTTAAAAGTAGTTTCTCGGTTTGTGCTAGGAGCCTCGAGTGTTTTTTTAAAAACATTCACTGTGTGCAAGTACTGCAAGTTGAAAAGTAAAAGTTCATTATCCTTACAAAACCATCCGGACAGGTTTCTTCTTGATCTCTGACAGCCTACAATACTCAACTTGAAGCTAGAGAGTGTCTACGTCTCTGGCCAATGCCAAAATCTTCTGTGAAATTTGATAAATGAAACGGTGGAAAAATGTTTTAGGTACTTTTTTTCATCTTTTCATGAGAATGAACTGTGTAAAAAAATACAGGGCAGTTTCAGATTGCTTTCGTAAAAAAAAAGATTAATTGCAAGGTATAGCTTCACTATGATCGCATAATAATTCAAATTTTTTATTACTATTCTTTTTTTTGCCGATATGTCGACCCCTCGTTGAACATGTGCGTTTTATTATTTTCTTTTTTTGTATCATCATTATTTCTGAGCAAATAAATATGTGTCCACTGTCAACGTCCGGGAAAAAATATCATTCCCCGAACTTAAATATAAATGCCATTTGTCTGAGTTCTTAAAAGTTAATCCTTTTCTTAAAAAGCTATACATAGAACGGTTAGGAAATTTTTGTAAAAAAAGGTACACATATTTGTAAAGCTCAAAACAACTACCGAGTACAAAATATAAAAAAACCTTTTGCACGCACACACAGTTTTTTTTAAATACAGTCTAACAGTAAAAAAATGCATTGTTGAGAATGGACGGCTTGTCCAGTTGAGAAATCGTCTGAAGTCAGTTAAAAAAATGTCGTAATACTGCGCTGGCACGTTAACATTTAATACCTATATCTGGGTACATAGGCGGTTGTGTAAGGGCTGTATGAGCCACGACGCACTGGCATGTAGTATACAACGGGCTGGTTTTGGTGTCTCCTCATGCTCGATGAGGCGAGCATGAGAGGTTGCTGTTGTGGTCGGCTTCGAACAACCATGGGTTGACGCATAGCGGTGTATTGACCCCGGGTTGGGGCCCTCATAAGATACTGCCTTGGAACGGCGACTGGACGGGAAACGCGTTGGGCTTGGGCGAGCTGACGGGCGGAGACGTAGACAACACGGGATCCGCTGGGAAGGGCAGAACGGAAGACTGGAGCACTGGAAACGTCAGCGGGTGCACTGCTATCCAAGGAATTTTCGGATGGGAAAAGTTTGTCCCACTCGGGCAGATCTTCGTTGACACTGTGAATAAAACAAACGATATTATTTTAAAAGTCGTTTTTCAAAGAAACGAAATAGTATTTTATAGCGCTTTAGGACACAAAACGTACTCGTCATCTTCTTCCTCATCATCATCATCATCGTCGTCGTCGTCATCGTCGTCATCATCATCATTAGCCATGTCAAGTTCGTCATTACGACCCTTTGGAATTTCCTTTGGGCGACCTTTCGGGACGTTCCAGCCTTCAGCAGACACGGAATTCATCATCGAGACGATTGCTATACAACGTGACGAACAAGAAAAAATGCTATTAACTCAGAGGCATTACATGAGATCTATGTATTTTTTTTTAATGTCCACTTACGGAAATGGTGTCCAGGAGAGGACGATTTGTGTGGGAGAGGAAATAATTTTTGGAAAGATGGCGGAGGTTCTTGCTCATCAGAAGTGTCATCATCTTCAGCCAGATCATTTGTGAAATCCTCTTGAGAGAAATCCTCCTGATCATTTTCCTGCTCTTCGTCAGACTCTTCTACGCTAACTTCCTGTTCTGGGGCTGCTCTGAGGTAGGCCACACGGAGTGGCACAGCTCCCATCTTGCCAAAAATGGCAAACATCAAAATGACAACTGCCAACTTCATTTTTTATTTTTGTCCTCTCTACAAAAATTTTTATCCAGGTTAAAAAGTCAGTTCACTAATTAAGTTATATAAATAAAAAACTGTACACTAGTTGTTGTTTTTTTCTCCTGTTCAACTTACAATCCTAGAATACCCCTCTGCTTCTCAATATACAAAAGATATGTATCCAAAATACCCCTGGAGATGATACCTTCACGCAAGACGCCGATGAACTGAGCCCAGTTGACCAGGTAGACCTGGGTTTTTGACTCTTCGTAGTTCGCATGTCATTAAAAGGACATTGTATCCTTATCATTGAGAAAAACGTTCGGTGCTCAAGCTTCATATTCTCTTTTACTGCATAGTCAATCCTAAAAAAACTTCTGATCGTGTTCGGAACGGCTTTGAAAATCATCCTTCCGATATCTCGGATACACATTGACCAGTTCACTCGCAAATCCCGTAAGTCTGAATCACTCTCTGTCTTGCTGCTCTCCCTCTTTCAATCCGGTTTAATAAGGTGAAAAATATTAAGCTGGCGAAACCGTAGGTGCAACCAGTTTTAATGTATTGTTGTGTACAAAAAGACCAGTTTTTTTTGTGCAATTTTCTTACGCATTTTAAAAGCTACACAAAATGTACCCCCATACATTTTTCTATGTGTATATGTGTGTGATCGTCTTTTTTTTTTATTTTGGCCAGGTAATTACAAAAAAATGTATTGTAACCAGCATGCTGAAAAAAATTCATATATGAATCGCAATTGTATATTTATTACATAAGACTACGAGTGAAGGGCAAGCACCCAGAGAAATATTGCTGACCGGTTTTTACTAGGAAATGAATGGTGACGAGATACTAAAGAAGAGTATGGCTAACGGTTGAAGAAAGTAGGAGAAATGGTATATCATGTATGAACAACAGTTTGGTTTGTAGTAAAAATAGTATTGGCTATTGATCCTTGCTGGAGAAATCCTGAGACGCTTTGAAAAATTGGCCACTTCGTGGCAACCTATTTCTGCCTTTATAGGCGCAGGTCCTAGTTTATTATCTTTACTTGGTTGTAAACGTGAAACCGTTTCTTGGCGGAGTCTGTGTTTTCTAAGCACTCTACATCTCCTGCAATCGCCTTTGTGGTAGACCCGAATTGGCCTTGGGCTAGTCTCGGAAGATTATGGACTTGGAGTTTTCATAATGAAAATCCAGCTTTCATCGCGGTTTCTTCGTCGGAGACTACTACGTCTGGGTTGCGGACAAGTCTGTCATCCTTGAACAGGATGATATTTCGGACATGACACGATCTAAGTTTAAATGGTGATTCATTCCCAAATTTTGCCTTTATGTAAACACATAATATTTAAACACTTTCAGGTATCCTCTTCCAAAATATTTGTCCGGGAAAGTTACACTACGGCTGGACAAAACAACAACCTTTGTTATCCATATAAGCTAACTTTCCCCTGCTTTTCAACGAAAACGTTAGAGTCATGGATGAAATGGGCTTGTTTCCTCGAAAACGGCTACATGGTTGAACGTGGCTTGGGAGAGCTCACGAAATTCAGAGCTGGTTACTGCTGAAGAAAAATCTTTCGAACGAAATTCTTTTTCAGGATTCAGGGATGATTCCGCTAAACAGGAAACTCATTTTTATGAGGAAACCTTAAACGAATGGCATACCAAAGTTTGGTAACCAAACCAGTAGCAGGATTACATGGCTTGTCAGAATAAATGTGTTATACAAAAAAAATAACTTTTCACTGATGACAGATACGGCGATAACCGTTATTGATTGAGAATATGAGTACCATCCAATGGTCTACCTTGTCGTCACCACTATTACGCTGATCATTATCATTACATGCTAGCGTAAATGTTACTGCCACTGCCTTTTATTCTTCCAAAATATACCTCTCCGGTAAAAATTACAGCACAGGCCCGCAGTATCCAATATACATATTCAGTGGTCTGAACGAGTAATGGAACTTAGCGTTAGTTAATTTCTATTTCTTAGTTTTGGTCAAAGTATAACTTTTGCTGTGCAAGCGTTTCAAATTCGCTACAACTCGTCTTGACCAATATTTTGCGTACTTGTAAAATGGGCGACGTGCTTCCACGCAAAAAGCTACCAGAGAAACCAGCAGTCCCATCGGGACTATGAGTAATACAATTACAATATTACTTTCTAAGTTGGACGCTGATCCCAACTCGCCCTCGTATCCAGATCGTAATAATACCAAAAAGTCCAAGAACCTGTCCAGCCAATCAATCACACCGCTGGA
>VICI01003044.1:0-14422 GCA_019593645.1 Akabosia matsudoensis | reverse complement strand
ACCTTTGTCATAATAGTCACACTCACATAAACGTAAGCCTTTTTTAGCACCACATATTAGGGGGAAAAGTAGTCAGCGATAATTTTCTAGACCTGAGGAGTGCTAGAGAAAACAAATACTACTAGGATACAGATTATAATATTATGTCACGTTTTGCCCATGTGTTTTCATGCACAACAGTTATAATGTGATGGTTGTAAAAAGTCAGCCAGCCATTCAAGCGTGCAACATGAAGAAAACGGTTATGACGTTATTTAGTCAGCTTAAATCATACTTTATGCACTTTTATTATCATATAAATGCTGACAGCTTGAATGGCACATAGCAGTTGCTAGAAAGAAAGCAAAATATATCCCAGCCCTGAATCTGCTATGCACTCGATTCCCTGTGCCAAACCTTACACCATTTTAATTTCCCTATAAATCCTTTCTAGATAAATTCTCCGTCCGTTTTATGCTCACATTTCCGATTAATGTGTCCTTCTAACCTCCAGGAAATAGATACTTTAACATTGCGTGACGACATGACTGGAGCGATTTGATTCGGAAACAGTTCTCTGGATTTAATTTGGAAGTGTGAGTGTCTTTCTGTCTTTCTTGAAATGGGGATGATACGTAAGTTCATTTTTAAAAATCTTTGCCTGCACACATGTGAGCAATTCTCCACACACTCTAATTAAGATCTAAAATAGAATTTTCCTTGAAACTATCTTGTTGGGAGTTTACTTTTCAAATGAACATTGTAATCTTAAACAGTTTTCCATGCTTTGAATATTTTTTACCATGTTATTATATCTAATTAGCTTTAGTTTTACACGGCTTCTAGGATGCAATGGTACGCGAAATGGTATAATAATAACATTTTATTAGCTTTTACGATGTGACAAGACATCATGTTGCAATCAAGGTCAAAAGGAAACAGGACATTTCTGTTGAATTGATCTTGACAAGAATATTAATGCAATATTAGTGACTGACAGCTACAAGGCTCATCGTTGAAGCAACATTCTCATGCTCGTTAAAAAACAAACTAAACATATTATGTTTTATGAACAGAGTAATGGAATGCTTTACAAACTTGGAAAATGCAGTAAAATGACAACAATATGTAGGCAGAAGAAAACCATGCCCCAGAGAAGAAAACGCGTCAAGATGACTTGTAAAAAAGGTCCAATTTTGTTGTTACATTTACTACAACATCTGAATGTTCCCTTTGAATAGGTTTACACTGCAGTTTCCAGTTGTAAACGAAAATAGTGAAATCTACACCCAAATACACACACACATCATTCTAGCCCTGTTTCCATCTGGACTCTACAACTAGGATCACTTTTTATAACTTCTTCCTTTCTTAAAAAACCGTTCAATCTTATTTTTTCAAATGTGTACCATAAACACGTACAATTCTACGTTTCATGAGAAAATGACACAATTTCTAATGTTTTTGAACGTACATACGTGTTAAATGCCGAAATTCATTACTGGAGGGGAGGGATGGATCGTGTACAAGAGCGGAGCGTTGCCAGTGTTTGTATCATGCATGCACGCAAGACAAGACGCACTACAAAAACAGTCCATCCATTTCGAAGGTCCCCTCATCATATTTTTTGTTGTTGTACCGATGCAGTCTATTAAGACAAGCATCTGTTACATCTCGTTTCATCTCGTCTACTTTTCTTAACAGATTACCAACTACCAACATCTCGTTTTGACCTTAAGGGTCATTTCATGTACGGGTTTTATGGCATGGCTGAAAGGAAAATATGATCAAAAATATTATCGCGATCATACCCAGCATTCTTTACAAGTGTAAGCTATACTCTTTCCCCTGTTAATTTCATATAGCACAACAGCTCATTCCCAAAATAAATGTTCCTTTTTGTGTGTCAAAATTTTAAAAATGCATTTTATGAGTATGCTCTATCCGTGTTACACTGTTGTGGCATTCTGTGTGAATCAGAAGATGTCTTGTTCTGTGAGGATACAGAGGGAATAGAAAATGAATAGATCATTTGTGTTTAAAACGACAGAGGGTGAAACTGGAGAGAAAAAATAGTGAATGAGGCTTGTCTATTCAATTTTTTCTCTTTCTTTAAAGCACATTTCAAACGGAATAGGTATTCCTTTTAAAAAGGTTGTGGTGTTGTGTGAGGTATGACGGGAAGGTTTGGTGAGGTGTGATATTGTGCCTTCATAACATGCTCTGTTCCATTATCTCCTTTATGAATTTATTCGTATTATGACTAAATACGAAAGATGATGCGTTTATGAGATTGGCTGTAGGGGAGGCTTCAGCGCTGAGTTTTTAGAATCCTGCCGAGATTTTCAGACAAGAAATTGACTTCTTTAAACTTTTGACTCTTTTTTTAAATTCATGCATTCAACTTTTTTTCTTAACAGCTTGGACGGGTAGAGTATGACAACGAGATTTTTGTAAACGTTGCTCATATGTACGTTAAAGATACTCCCTTTGAGACATTAGACAAAAGCAAAAACGTTCTTGTTCAAGTATGCGCCATAAGCACCTGAGTACACGTTTTTTACGAAATGCAAGGGAATTACTGTTTTTAAAAAGTTGAAAAGTGTTGTAAAGTTGAAAAGTGTTGTTCTTCCTTCAAAAGTTTTCATTATTTATGTGTCTCCCACTATTTTTGGAAGTGTTAGCGGACCTATGATCACCCCGCAGGTTTTCACGCACTCTATGGAGAATTACAGACTGAATAACTTTTGAAATGCTCCATACGGTTAAACGGCGAAACGTGTTCATACCGTTGGCAAAGCAGTTATTACCTACCACGTACTCAATATTCCATACTGTTCTTCGTTTTCATATAAAGATTTCTACATTGAATCGGGGTTTCTAATACTTACTGTTTGGAAGTGTAAACTTTTTCATTACCTTTGCTCCCCGAACAAGAAAAGTTTCGTTCAAAAGTAAAAGTTTTGTCATGAAAAAGCTTGTACAAAAAAGGTCGATGCAAAACGATATGAAAAAATACATAACAATCTTTGCGATTTTCAGAACATGGTTGGAGACAATCCCATTATTTTCGAAAAATCAAAGTAAGCGTTAACTTTGTAATTGCGTTTTCATAAAGCAGCATTTCAGTACTTGGATTACAAATATGATGTCCAAATTAAAGAATGTTAGTTATATTACACATTTCTGTATCAAATATCGTCATTTATTAGAGCAAAATGTTGTCTCCAAGATAAAATCTCAGAAAATTAGCATTGGTTATAATTAAAATGGCAAAATCTCATCCCGAAGAACTGAAACTACTTCATGGCGAGCTCGAAAATCGATTATCTATGTTATGAAATATGAGAATCGGATGAAACGAATGCTGCCCTGATTATTTTTAGTTTGCCTTAAAATATAAGTTCATCAACATATAACGAGCTCAGCTCATGAAAAGTATGATGGATTCGTATCCCCACAGAAAAATCCACCCCAAATCATCCATATCAGTGGAAAGCCAAAAGTAAACCAGAAGTGCGTAACAAATCGATAGAGCTGGCATTTTCCACGAAATCTACTTTGATAGCAATACCCTCACAGAGGTTACTAATTCTATCATCTAAAACGCATTTCTCTTTGTAAATCTCTCCATTAGATGCAAGCCCTCTGGTGCAAATTTATATGCCCTCTTGGGTATTTGAGTTGACAAATGCCAGCCGTACACTATTTATGTGTTAAATATGATGATGTTTCGAATGAAAATTTGGGGAGTGTATGAAGTAAGAATTTCCCTCGCAAACAATACAAACACTTTGGTTTGGTTGTTTTGTCTGTCCACAAAATCAGAAAAATAACCTGCAGCCTACCAAACTATCAACTTCCAACAACACCAACACAACCATCTCTTCTTATGATAATATCTTTCGACTAAATTCTCCTTCTAAAAACCATTACTTTGTTGCNAACACCAACACAACCATCTCTTCTTATGATAATATCTTTCGACTAAATTCTCCTTCTAAAAACCATTACTTTGTTGCTTATAGATAACGCAGGACACGTGTTAAATGTTTGAAAAGGCTGTTCAGAATTTATTGAAGTCCTGATTTTGCTTCAGTTCACACTGCTACTTTCATTTGTATTAAAACGCTTTTTTGTTATTCTACGTAACAATGAATTTTAGTAATGACCCATTGCCACCAATAAGCCGTGACATTATGGCTCAGTACGCTTAAGGTGAACCCAAGTCGTGAGTCAATTCATCACGTATCAGAAAACGCCAGCTTGCTTTGCAAATTTGCGTAAAATGTTTGCATATCTAAAGTGTTGATCAAAACTTGGCGAAGTTGGTTATGCCTAATTGACAAAAGTTAAGCTACACAGCCGCGTGGCAAAAACACTGGCACTAGGCCATCATAAACTTATATAGGTATACTATACCATCTACCATCGCATGATGTGGTTTAATCATTTCAGAATTCTGTCAATATGATTCATCTAAAAGCTACAATACACATAAGAAAGTTATTTTGTACACATTTACCATACATTTTGCTGAAGAAAACATGTAATATTAAAGACTATTCCACTGGGACAATAGAGATGGGGCCATGTCTTACCCTGAGCAATCGTATTGTGTGCGTAAATTTGCTCTCATTGCTCCATCCACGCCACCATCAAACAGTAGCATAGTCATAAAATAAAGCATAACTGAACCGGAGGGTACGGTAGAGCAGTGGTGACCGCTTTATTCCCACTCATCAAACATACGAAACCACATTACCACAGGAGACTAGTGAGGCGTTAGTGAACCGAAACCAGAATACATGACTTATAATACAGTTGAATAGGAAAGAGCCATATTTTTATTATTAGATAACAACAAGAAGAAAGGCGAAAGTAGTAAGCGAAACGGCTACTTCTGTTGCTGCAAAAGAATGGATAATACCCAGCAAGAAAGTGTGAAGGAGTGGTGATGTTCTGATGTTGTTGGTAAAGTGAGTGAAATGAAACCTGACATGAGTTTCGGTTGAGCGACTGCCGTATTGCTATAAAATGCCAGCTGAATGAAGAAATAGCATGTATCATCGGTCAAACTAAGAGGGCTAACTAGTATTTTACGACTCTTCACTTGCCTTTGCAGCAAAGTACAAGTTGGGCTAACAGCAATAAAAGATTTTGGAGAAGCGACTAGACAGCTAAAGCAAATATCCAAAACAATCAGTCAAAACGTGTAGGTATATACGTTTTGCGTGAATGGATATCCGTTGGGTTTATCGAAACGTGAATTGAGCAAACGGAAGCAAGTCGGAGAAAAAAGAGCAAGTTCGCATGAACCACTATACAGCTCCAAGAATTCTCAGGGGATAGGGGTCTTTTACTCTCTCCATTCTCTTTTACTTCGTTCATGAAAATCTTGGCTTCCACGGAATATGTATACTCATCCACCTTCCGTCGAGAATATATATGAGTGCAAATCTAAAAAATAGCTATAATCTTTGAAAGAGCAAAAAACTATACTATAAAGTCCTGGGAGACGACGTTTTATGAGTATTTTCAAGTGATACGCTTTTCCTCTTAATTTTTTTCTAAGAAAAGTTGGGTGACACAGCTCCGCGTTTTATTTCGTGCGGAACGGAGTTTCACGCAGAAGAGGTGATGTATAAATGAAAGATGTGGGTTTTCTTTCTTCTCGTCGTCGGTGTGGTAGAACACAAATCAAATAGTGCCCTTGGCGACAATGTGCAACCGCTGCTTTGAAACGACTAAGTATGGTTTTCGTAAAAGAGAATAGCATATTGTCAAGCATAATATATTATTTAGGCGGCTTTACGTGCGCATTCTCCTGCGTTTGTGTATAATTCAAAATCTAAGGCTTCAATGCCATGGGCAACGATAAGTGCATGAATGCCAATGTATGAAGTGAAAATTGCATTTCCCATCGTGTAAGAATCAACTACGAACTGATATAATACCTGCTTTTCTGTGTAAATATTAAACTACACTCAGCTGCTGACTCATTCACCTCACGCAATCTTGAAAACGCTGCTATGGTCAATCAGGCCGAAGACTTCGACATGCAACCTCATGCGCAGATCGGGTCGACAGTGGAGGTAAAAGTGGTTTAGGTGTAAGCTCAATGTACTCCAATAAGCTGTGGCTGTGACTGTATTGAAATGTATGATTTTAGATCATTTCCTGACGCTTTTCATGATAGATCGCAATTTTTGGAATAATGCAGTGCACAAAACACATAATTTGTTGCATGTAGAACGATGAAAGTTGAAACGGTAGGTAGTAATACAAAATAGGTAATGAGATTTCATTCTTTAAAAAACTACCTGTCGGAAAACATTTCATATTGCCGATGGAATTGGAAGATATTTCGTTTAAATTTGAAATAAGATATTTTTTATGATTATATTTCTCGAATATAATCAAAAATATATCAAAGAAACCGGATACTAGTTCCATTTCGTATGGCGTATCGAGATCAATTGTTGTTTGATAAGTATTTTTTTGAAAGCAAAAGGAAAATTGAATACATTCCCATTTGGATACTTTATAACTTGTGCTTGCACATCAATCAGAATGTTTAACATTCTTGAGAGAAATGGTCACATAATCATAAAATAAATTCTACGCTTTGTCCCTTATCCTTGTAAACATTTATCAGTGGATTATTCGAAACATATGACACGGTATGGAAACCACGAGCATTTCTATGGTTTATCCATTCCAATGGAGAAAGTCATGGAGATCGGAGAAAGTAACCAATCTTGGCACTGTTCACTTCGAACATTTTTTTACTTTTCTTGCTGCTTCCTTTCTTTCATTACTTCACTATAGCAGCTTTGGATTCATTTCCGTTTTCTTTGTCTTTCTGCTACAATATCGGAGACTCGCAAAGCATTCTCAACAGTTGCGTAGCAATAGTTTCCTTGTACGACAGCGGATTTAGATTGCATGCATGACTGAATTGGCATACAATAAAGCATCTAATAATGGTGAAACCTAACAGAATGAAGAAGCCAGAATGGCCTGGACAATGACTTTTCATTTGACATAAATGTCCAAAAAGGTTCACACATTTATCTTCAAAGGACTTACACTATAAAGACAACAGAAGCAACTAAGGTTCCCATGCCCTTTAAAGTCTTAGGAGTAGCGTTAGAAACTTTAGGCATTTTCATTTCCTCACGGTTAGCAAAGTTGAGATATTTGTAAAATTAAGTAAATGATAAAACACATATAACATGACTGTCAACTGTTGTGCGTGTCAAGTTTGAAAGTAAACTTTACTTTGATTTACGCGTACCACCAAAAATTTTTAGTATTGTGTACATATACTTTGTCCCATAAATAAACCTTCTTTTTGAATTGGCTTCCTGCCCTACAGAAATAATATATATTATGAAAGTTATTGCCACTTCATAAGGCTTACATATCATAACTTTATACATTTGCTCACAAGCCCGCATCGAACACGCGCTACTACTGCTTTTGTAATCCACCTACATGCGATTCACCGAGCCCTATCGATACTGAGTGACACTTAAATTGTTCCTTGTTCTCAAAAATCATATCATCAATCGTACAATGCAATTGGCAGTAAAGGAGCTCGACGGGCAACCTTGCATATTGTAGAATAAAAGGCTTTCCTGAAAAACTTAAATATTGAGACATTGTCCAGTGGCTGAACAAAAGTGAAAATATAGCATTCAACTTTCTCGTTTTTGGGCTTTACAAAGAGGAATGAAAGAATAAAAAACCATTTGGAAATTTTGATAGATGCTCAATTAAAACAAGCGCCGGACGCCTCCCACTGGCATCCTCCATCGTATTCAAAATCACAGATCCTTAATCACAGGATATATTTAAATATATTCCGAAACTGAGTCTGCAAATAATTTCTGCCTTTCAACAGCTATTATTGCTTGGCATGTTGATTTTCAAGTTTTATTGTGATTGAAGGAATAGGCCCATAAATGTCTGTTCATACATAATGACACCATGATTTTGTACCATGTAGCGTGAGTATTTTAATAATGTATAGAAAGCATGAAAGCATCAAGATTAAACTATGCTAGTGCACAGATTTATAGTGAGAGGAAATTCAATCCAATCATTTCATCTGAGAACGAAAAGAACCAGTAGATTGTTAAGTCATTAGTAAAAGTCACTCTGGCATCGGTAAATACGCGTCAGACAAAATATCTCTGTCTCTATTTGTTTGCGAGAATATATATGTGAAAGGAGAACTTTCTGTCGAGTTGTTACCATGATACGATAATGACGCCTACACAGAGCGCCATGGCAACACCATAGTGAACGTGCAAGTTTTCTATACAATGGCAAAGATCGATGAAAGCATTTTCACCTTGCGTTGTGCAACATGCTTCGTAAAGGCCCCCATTTGTCGTACACAAAAAATACCTGGAAAGAGGAACTTTTATTTTTGTTGACGCAGCAGCATTACGATGGCGAACAATGGTAACGATAAGAGGCAAAATATATCGCAAAGCAACAATGAAAGTTAAAACGAATCATTGGCCATAATAATTCTAGCTGTGCTATTCGACGAAGGTCTTATCACACCACATTTCATATTGTATTAGTTTTCTCATCAGTTATTTATGCACCTAAAGAAAAAAAAATATGAGAAAAAGAAGCTATATTTTCGCGTCTGCTTCGCATAAATAAATTTAAAATGGTCTTCTTCTTCTTTGGGGTTCTTAAGTTCCGACTGTACATCGAAGAAAATACTGCCCGATAAGTAACACTTTATAGGAATATGCATATATTCTACTTGGAAAATAAACTCGTAGAACCTTGTCAAAATGATTGCAGAAAATATTCTTCTGGCGAAAAGAAAGCCTAAAAAATAACTTCCTTTCTCTTTTTTGTGTAGAGAAGAAAAGGAATGGGAATGTTTTATGAAGTACCAGTACCACCGTGCATGTGAACATGTACAAACAGAGAAGAAAAAGTCGCTTTGTGTGTAAGTTTTTTCTACTGGGAAATAGAAGGCTAGTACGCTTGAGTAACTACTTTCATTTTCTTCAAGTCGCCTGATCTATGCCGTTAAGGCGAACATTTGCCAAGGATGAAATACAACATAACCGTTTCTTTTCCTCGCTGTTGAATACGTCTCTGAGAATCATATCATCAAAGAGTAAATGATCATGATCTTCTTGGTAATGTCGTAACAATACGGTTGGTTTCTGAGCTTTCTGTTCACATTCCTCTTCCGCTTTTCGCATGAGCTGGAAAACTGCTCGAACCGAGTTTCTTATAGGGATTCGCCTTAACATGGAAATTACTTTTGCGAATAAACGGTTTTTTGTGTATTGCTTATGTAGAATATTTTATTCTTCTGATTGTATTGGGGCATAGGAGAAAAAACAGAACCATGTCATGTATGTATGTATGTCCGTAGAGAAAGTTGTATTTCTTTAGGTACCTTTTCCAGGTTTCACTTTCTGTAAAATAGAAGCATGCATAACACAATTTAGTTAGGCTCCGAACAAAACTCCAGCTGACGGAGAAGAAATTGTTTGACGGTGGTTATGTAGCGGTGAGAACAGGCAGACAGGGAAGTCTTAAATAATATGTGCGGAAAGCTCATTTCACTGTTCATTGGCTATGCGATAAAGTGAGATGGAAATGTGAACTGTCGGTGACACTTTTCTTTCAAAGGAGGCTTCACTTAACTCGTTGCTGGCATATATTACGGCAAATGATAGTAAAGATATAACATTGGTTGGGGAGCAATAGTCCCTTCGCCACCTAAATACGCTAGCTGGCATACATATGTATTTCTTTCAAGAAATTGAGATCTTTTCCAGGAAAAGCCAATGTTTAAGAATATACTTGATAAAACGTCTTTCCTGTGGCTGGCAATTTGCTGCGAGTCTATTATCAATAATATTGACTGAAGATGAAGCCACTAAAAAAGCTCCAATTACCTAAGACATACCAGTATACCTAAAACTTGAGGCTTTCCACTGAGATATACATACCATACTCATGTTATTCAACTGATTAATTAATGGTGGTAAAAAATGTGCAAAGTTATGTCAAACTTAAACCTTCGTAATTATTTTCCGACCGTGTTTTCTCTATGAAATGAAAATAACAAGGGCTTCCGTAAAAGGGGAATTCACCTTGAAAAACACAAATTAAGAGAAGACATCCTTTTATTTACGAATTATGAAAGTCCCAGGTACAATACACTCGCGGTCACGATGAAGCATCAAAACTAAACGCGGTCAGTATGTTTGGTGCTTCCTTGTCATGAATTGCATTACCTCCGTAAGTAAAGATGTTATGGAAACAACAACCAAAATCTATAGTTTCACAACGAAAGCAACACCTTTTAAGAGAGAAAACCTATGCAAATGCGAAGCGACATGTATGTACTACATGTGTTATTTAATGGATCGCGGAACTGTGTGCTACAAGCAATGCTCGCGCTCTATCAAATAGGGCTGTGAAATGAAGGTATTTTTAAGTGCTCATACCACCAACTACAGCTCAATGTCGTTCATCACATCAACGTTTGCCTTTCATCCGCATCTTGAAATTTTTGCTCTGAACAACAAACATACCAGAAAAAAGCATCCTTCCAAAGTTTTTTAAAGAATGGTGACTTCTCTAACGACCCTCTCACCATTTACTCGATTGCTACCACGGTTTCGTTGGTTAAAACAGCGAGCGCAAGTGAGCCCGATACTTATCTCATCTCTGGAACATTCGTACCCAAACACAATCGTATATATCCACATACTCACCGACTGCTTGAACCGTACAAGCTCTTATCTTAGTAGTGCTTCTATAAACACGCAAGTGTTTTCTTCCCTTTTTCATTACTTTTTATATAAAAAATCGTAATATTCTTCAATGGCAGCAGTTGCCCATAAAACCATAGGCTTCTTTTTTTCTAGCTTTTCAACATCTTTTCATTAAAGTTTTCTTCCGGCATAGAAGTAAAGGGTAGACAAAACTGCACAATATTTCCAGGATGTGTTGTATGCCACCACGAATGGATGTATATATTTACACGCCACTGCCAAGGGAAAAAACCCGGAGTGAAACAGGAACTATCGCATTTTTTTTTGCTTTCAATGCTGTGCTTGTTGGTGGGGTAACAACCCATCATCGTTCTTTTTTTCTTCAAGTTTACTCCTTTTACTTTCCTTCTGCTAACAAACATGAAACCACCACTGCTACCACAGTATTATCAATACAGCACTGCTAATGCTGTGCTTGTTGGTGGGGTAACAACCCATCATCGTTCTTTTTTTCTTCAAGTTTACTCCTTTTACTTTCCTTCTGCTAACAAACATGAAACCACCACTGCTACCACAGTATTACCAATACAGCACTGCAACTATTACTTCTTTCTTGTTCTACGACAGAAGGATAAAAAAATCAACCTTGTGACGCCGTCGGCGCACATGGAGCAGTGAACTGAACACATTGCACTTCCACTCAGACATTTATTTCTGGGCGAACGCTGGGAAGAAAAATCCAAAAATGCTTCAAGTAAAAGTCTTTTCGTGGCAGTCTTGCTTTAAATAGATGTGCATTCAGACAAATCATCAAACACATTTACTATTATCTTCAGAGGAGAAATATTTTCAATCTGTCATGAGAAAACGGAGCAAAAAAAACCATTTCCAATCCACACCTTTTCGTATTCCAACCATTATGATTATCCCCACCACGTACTTACTTTGTTATTACTGTTGATGATCATGGTGAATGATGTCTGATGGGATATGCCTGTAAGGTTATCTCAAAGCAAAAGATAGTTTTTTGCCTAATGATAAAATGCATGCATGGAATAAAACGTATTATTTTAGAAAAGAGATCTTTTTCATTCCCTTTTGGGGTTTGGAGAAAACTTTTTTCATGGTTTTTAATGTAAAATGAGTCGCAGCCGAATGTACACTTCTATGCCTGGGTTTTCTTTCTTCCTCATCTTTCATCTTTGATAACTCATTGAAAGCATTTTTCATGAGAAAAAAAGTATCAGAGAAAGACGCGAATTGCGGCTTTGCATCATTTCTCAAAGTGACGTTTGGGAGTTTTGAATCCTTTCGAAAGTAATTTGTTACCGTGAAACCTATCCGGCTTTTGGTAGACGAAAAGATAATGGGAACAAAAGAACCGCTGCTGATATTTACTCCAGCCCAAAGTTTCATTATTGCTATTAAAGTGTGATTAGCGAATCTTTTTTCTCTGAATTTTCATTAAGAAGTTTTGTTAAATTATAGCCGACCGAACACGATTTGAGAAACTTTTTTCAGACAAAAACACATTAAACAAAAAATTGACAGTTGCAAATTGTTTGAAGATGAACCATGTAAATTATTAATAACCCTTTCGGGGAAAATGGTTTTTAAGCCGGTTCTCTAAGCATCAAAATTCCTAAACCGTGAACAGGGGTAACTGCGGTCCGTTTTGATTTAGCGGCGGTAGATACAGCCGTGGAAGAAAATTTGTTAAGAAACAAAAGCTTTCCTAGAGAAAAAAAATATGTATTAGTTTTCATTATATCTCCTTTTCCCCTATCGCTCACACAAGAAAACTATTAAAAATTATAATTGCCGAAGCTTATTTGTATAGACACGCACTTTGGAAAAAATGAGCGTGGAACGCTATCGGCTCCAGAGTTTTCTCGATGACTGGAAAACACGGATCACGTTTTCATTTATGATATTTATTTTACTAACTGTTATTATGAACAAGGAGTGTCATTTCCCATATCATGATAACCGTGTAGACTACCATTCAAACAACGACTACGGTTTTAATGTGTTTTTCCAGCTTAGAAGCCATCATAACTAAGATTTTAGAAAACACATAACTGCTGCCATTATCGTTCTGCTAGTTAGTTTGACGAAATAAAAGAATTGCTCTGTGCTGATAACAATATTATTGTTGCCCTGCAAGCAATAAAGGATATACACATCAACACTGAACAGCAATATCGTGTGTCTAAGAGCTGTCATAAATTTTCACATCTGCTTCCTTCAATTTCTCGTAGAGTTTACTCTGATTCACAAACGTTCTGTTGAATAGTGCCACAAGAGTGAAGGGAAACGGGGTGTTTACAGTGCTTATTATTTTATTAGGGAGTTATTTTTTACCCTGAACTTTTAGCACAGACTGTTTGAATTAAACTGTAAACACACACATGAAAACAACCGTTTTTCAAGGGATATAGATCTTTTTCCACTGCTGTATCTGGCTCCATTGTAAAATGAAAACCTTCTTCATAGCTCTATAAAACAAAAGCTAAAGAAGCAATTCAAATCAATGACCTCTATTGCATTACTAAGGCTCAAGACGTGAAAAATATGAACAGTACTATCTTCACATATATGACAACTCTCGTACGTAATACGTTTTTAACGCGTTTAGAATAGCTTGATGAATGCATATATACATGAAAGGAAAACCCTTTTCCCGTTACGCATTACTATTTCGAACAAGATTTTTACATTCTCTAGATCTCTCAATGAGTATGAAAATACTGGATGATTCATGACAGAAATCGGAAAAATTCTTGGGGATCATTCTGAAATCGAATTAGAAAGTGTGAGCGCTTGTGGCATTAGTGGATAAATTTAGATAAGTTGTTGATTTGAATTAAACTAATAAACACAAGTTGACGGAATTAATTTAACACATGACAGACGCGAAGGCGTCAAGGAGGAGGGTCGAAGTGCAATGCAATTTTTGATTTTTTGTATCCCCCATTCCGAAAATAAATTCGTGCATTGTGTTGACAGCAGTTGTGTTGTTTTCTGAAGATATCATGGATAGAATACATCGCAGATGCGACAAACTTTAATTTCAAGATTTTTCGACAAAGGAATTGGCATTTTAAATCGAAAAAGCTCATTTCATTTGCTGTCATTTCACTCATGGTAAGTGTTTTTATTTTTAATAAAATGGGATATGTTCGCCAGTATTGTTATTCCTGAACTTACACTTGCATGCGTCAAATCGACAAATAACAAAAGTGTTTACGATAAATTAGAACCAAAACCAAACCTTTGTACGTCCCTGAAATATTGCGGCAGATCATTTACATTTATTTCTCTTTCTTTACACGTATCTCTTTCTTATCCTAAATCTTAGCGCTGTTATCTTAAACATCTCTTGTAATTTATGAAAGACTCGTATGTATGTAGGTGGCTTGCGTCATGTCTTGTAGCAACGGTTTTTGTGGCATACTACATGTAGTAAAGGTTATAACAGTGCAAAAAGTCAGATAATATTCTCTCAAAAGAGGATTTTAACAACAACCGCATATTCATTAGAATGTAATGGGCGGGAAGGCTGTAAGGTAATTTACTACGAATGAAAGAAACGTACGATAATAAGTGTGTTTAGCAGCATATCGTAAGCTTCCTTAATAGAACTAGCCATATAAAATGAGTAGACA
>VICI01003043.1:0-14425 GCA_019593645.1 Akabosia matsudoensis | reverse complement strand
AGAATCATATTTTTTAAGTGCACAACCTTCTTATAACGTGTAAAGAAATCAATATATTTTCCAGCTACTAGTTTACGTTTGATGACAACAATCATCACAATTGTCTTATCATACGTGTATGAGTAAAGTGAAAAAGATTTAAACATGAAAACATCATATAATAATGATTTGTTTACGTTGACGTACTGATTTTTGTAGTCGCTCGTCAATTTCATCGTGATTGGTTTCGTCAATTCTTATTCATGAATATGTACCGCATTAACTTCGCACTGTAGTAAATGATGTAGTAAGAAGGTACAGTAATATACGCAATCAATTTGTGATTAGTACGTACAGCTACTTCCTGGTACGATATTTATTGGCAAAAAATGGCACTGGAAATCACGTTATTTTGTTTAAAAATCGAAGTTACCAAAGGAAGTGAAATTTGACTGACTCAAGTCAGAGGCATGAATTATACGAAAATTTAACTGATAGGTTAAGCGAAAATTAAGAACCATCAAACCAGGGACGAGAGATAGAAGCGAATTCTCATGACCCAGCATTTCTATCCGTATGAAATTCATTCACTGATTCTCGCTCACGAAACGGAATTTACACTGATTTGTGGAAAACACTCTAATATACTGTGAATGAATACACACCTTGAAGCGTTCCAGTCACAACAGAAGCTACGTTGGCCCGAATGTTTTGAGCCCAGAAAACAAGTCGACGGGACAACTCATGGAGGATATTTTTGATAGGGAAGAAACGCATTTTTGCTGATTTGGGTTTATTGAATCTGGCCAACTATAAGTTTTCAAAGTTTTATTCCCTTCCGAGCCAAGTTTTCTACATTAACTTTTGTCTATTAAAACTCCAACGCTTTAGGTTATGCTACTTTAAACCCGAATCATGGGGTGCTTGGGTCTCGGTAAGTATTCGATTTCGAATTAGGCTAGGCAGTACGCAACGGGTTCTTCCGGGTGGCTTCGTCAGAACAGAAGTCGCTGCTGTATGAGTAAGGATATAATTGATAATAATAATTTTAGGATTAAAATATAATCAATAGTAAGTGATTATGTAGAGGGAAGTTTTTCCGAGCCAAAATCTTACATTCCTACATTACATCATGCATTCTTTTAGCCGACCTATTGGTAGGCATCATTAGGTTTAGTTAGCTATCGCAAAAAGAAAACGCTTTTGCTATTGTTTGTTTTGCAAACCAGAATTCGGCAATTTCAAGGCAATTTAAACATAAATGCAAATTGGAGATCATAAATGCATTTGGATTATGACGCATACTCATTTCGCTGAGCTCGCCGAGAAAATAAACTAAAAGCAGATATTTGAAGCTGAGAATTTTTCCAATATCTTTTCTCAGGCTCGATCATTAAATCATGTTCGTGTTTATTTAAGTGGGTCGGTCAGGAATACAAAAAATGTCTACATCACAATATCGAGCTTCTTCAACCAAACCTTCTCATTCAGAAAAGCGTCCGTACAAAGACATTTACACCTAACATCTTGCCAAGTCTTAATGCGCTTGCCTCCTTTCAATTTAAATCTAACGCACACAAGGTTATCCCATATCCACGCAAAGTAGCTGGCTGATATTAAGGAAACGTGTATATTTGATAGAAGTTTGTAACCAAACGGCTTTTAATACTAATGCATACAATGCCAAGAGCCAAATAGACAAAAAATTAATCGACTTCCCCACTAATCTGCCATTAGCTTATGCATCTTATGCCCTACGTTACTATTGTTGCTTCGTGTCACGTTCTTTCTGCTTGTTTGCTAGCTGGTATCAAGGTGTCCAGAAGCACAGGTTGAGTGGATACCTACAAACACAATGAATACTTAGCTTTCATGAGTTAATAAAACTTAGTCAAGTGTCCTCGCACATGCATGCATGCATGCTAAAATAGCCACTGGAGAGTACAAGTACGCTGTGCCAGATGTGCTTATGCACGACTATTAAAAATTCTGTTTTTATTTTATTTGTAAGAATCGTAGCATCTAAAAGATATGTAGGTAAGACTAACTGTTTGGTTGACCTTTGCTCACAACAATATGCATAGCTAGCCCTAGGCGTCAAAAGTAATGTTCCCCAAAGGATGAGAGTTTTTATGGCGAGAGGACTGCTATGCGAAAAATATTATAAAATACGTTTGCTAAAATGGTAAACATTGAAACGCTTGTATGAGAAACTTCAAGACGAGTTGGAAGAAGCTACCATTTATCGCGATCTTGTTTATAAAAATCCTGAATAGGTCATTGCGTATTGCAGAATCATGTGTAAGGAACAAGTTTTGCATGGAGAAAAAAAGATTACATACACCTGAGATTACACATGCAAAAGGAGACGTAGCCTGTGATTCATCTCTGAACAATTTGCTTTGTAATTTTACCTTTGTGGTTCTCCAGTTCACAACCTTAATTTCCATATTTTTCACAAAATTTACCCACCGAGATCGTGCAAAAATTAGTTTAGAAAAAATAGATCTAATGGAGATGAAATAGATCATTTCGCAACGTTTATCACTTACCATTTGAGACGTTTAGCAGAAGAAAAATCCATTTCGGGGAAACCACTTCAATCTTGGACTGAAATTCATGTGAACTAGACATGCGTTCCAGCGAACAACGATACCTAATACTCTCCGACCTAGATCCACGTTTTCCGTTTTCTCCTCTCTCGCAAACAAAGGAAAAAGCTGTGGTAGTGTGTGTTGGCGGAAGTGACGCACTTATTTCGACCGAGACTTGCCACCATGGTCAGGCACATCACTCCATGGGGTCATACGAATAAAAGCTGGACTGTCAATGAAGTGTACGTCACAGATAATAATCAATATTACTTCTGATTTAGACCGCCTTAAAATTTCGCCTTTTCCATGAAATATTTTAGGATTCAGAGTCCAGCATCTGAAGAAGCAGGGGGTTATAAAAGACTGAAGCTTTTAATTTGGAAAAACTACAAGCTACAAACTAGAAATAAGTTACAAACTCTAGTGGAACTGCTTCTTCCATTGATCTTTATTGCTATTTTAGTTTTAGTTCAGAATTCTACTCCCATCCACGCATATTGACGAACCTACAATATTCCCTCCATTAGAACTTGAAGGTCTACCCCCTTACATTTTAAGAGAGAACTGGTAAGGATTGCAATGACACCTTCATACATAAGGGAAGAGAGCAAGCCAAATTTTCAACGTTTGATTTGATTCATGTAGTGACTCGGATATATTACACACCCAAAAATCGAGCTGTGGACGAATTCATTTCGAGATTGAAGGCTGATCATTTCGACGCTTTGGGACTGAAGTATAAATGTGAGTATTAACGTTACCGTTAACGTTATGAAAAAAACAACGAACTTATATTCACTTATGAATGTTTGAACATCAGTCTTTGGATTCAACAATGAGAAAGAGCTTCAAATCGCTTATCACGAAGCGAAACATGAGGCAACAAATGTCCCCGAATTTGAAACCTCCTCGCCAGTATTGGCAGGAATCGTTTTCACCAACGAGTTTACCCAAGATGGGTTTCCCAAAGACATCAAGGTACCATATACAGTCAACTACCTATATGTGATTGCTTTGAACATTATGGTATAATACGCTAAACGTATTTTTTTAAATGTTTTTACAGTATAAATTGAGGTTTCCAGCCTCGCAACGTACCGAATTCGATGCGATTTCCGAAAAGTTTGGCATGAAGGCAGCATGGTTTACAGAACTTGTGTACCCATTATTCCAGCTTTTGGGGCCTAGAGCACCTGAAAGCATCGGCGGTGGCTTGCCTGGTAAATACACTCGCGAAAAATATAGTAAATTTTGTTCTTAGTTTCCATTTTTGTAAACGTTTATTATCTACGTAGGGTACCACGAGGAAGGCTTCCTGTATCTGCAATATGCGATTGACAAAACATTCATGAATATGTTCGTAAATGGAACGGAGCATGATAGCAAAAACTTTGATATTAAACTTCGACGTTTCCCATATCCTAGTTATATTGATGACAAGTAAGTTTAAAATTATTGAGATCAATTAAGGATGAGCCGGATTCGGTGTTTGACGTGGCAAATCCTTTTTTCAGATACCTTTTTGGACTTCAGGCTTTTCTTCCATTACTTCTCATTCTGAGTATGATATTTCCAGTGCTCAACATTACAAAATGTATCGTAACGGAAAAAGAGAAACGGCTCAAGGTAAATAGTTCACATTAGATGAGCATTTTCAACATCATCATAGAATAACCAGATTATGTAAACTATTAGTTCATCAATGTATCGCTGAAAACTGTAAATTGATTGGTCCGTGGTTTTAAATCCAGGAGTCTATGAAGATGATGGGATTGTCCAATTGGATCCATTGGACCGCATGGATTTTCAAGTCACAAATGGTGCTCACCATTTCAAGCGTTATAATTGCATTTCTGCTAAAGGTTTGAACAATTTATGGATAACATTTGATTCTTGTTCTCATCTACAAGGAACGAACCTAAATATTACAACTTAAATTGATAGGCAAAGTTCACAGAGTCTCAAACGTTAGCAGTAATACCGGAAACCAGCGTATACGTCCTCATTCTCATTTGTTTTCTGTATTCTTTCTCGGCTGTGTGTTTTTCGTGTTTGATATCAACACTTTTTTCTCGAGGTAACACTTTCATCTTTTGTACACAGTTTCATTATTGGTGCTTTGAGTTTGACATTTTGAAGAAACATTCTATGAAATTGCTTTTCAGCTAATACGGCTGCCCTTGCGGCAGGAGCTTTGTGGTTCTTCCTTTACGTTCCATACGGTTTTATTCAACCCAGATACAATACTCTCTCAAGAAATTTTAAACTTACGAGTGGAATTTTTACGAACAATCCGATTGGTTACATCAGTCAAATTATTTGCAACTTTGAGGGCATTGGTGTTGGAGTTCAGTGGTCAAATATCGCTCAGGGGTCTACCCCCGATGACAACTTCTCTATGGCCGATTGCCTTGTCCTGTTAATCATGAATTCAGTGATATTTTTAATAGTCGCATTTTACATTGAAGCCGTTTGGCCTGGGGAATACGGTATTCCTTTGCCTTGGAACTACTTTATGACGGTAATTTTAGAGTAGTTTCACAGAGTCGCAACACCGATGCTAATAAATAGCTCTTTTATTGTAGAGATGGTATTGGACTGGACGATTTCGTCATAAGCCCGAGTATGATTTCGGCAATGACGGAGATGCTAATGTGCGGAGTTCCTATTTCGAGTCATACTCTGCCAATAGAAAAGCCGGAATAGAAATTACAAATCTTACCAAGAAATTCGGAGATAAAAAGGCAGTCAACCGAATGAACTTGAAAATGCTCGAAAATCAAGTCACAGCCCTTTTGGGGTAACTTGAAAAAAAAAGAATATTTACGTTGAGTTGAGCAACTTAATGTTGAAGGTATGTATGATAACTAATTCCACGCAGGCACAACGGAGCTGGAAAAAGTACCACCATGTCCATGTTGACTGGATTATTTCCACCCTCATCTGGAACTGCAACTGTAAATGGTTTCGATATTTGCAATGACATAACAGGTGTCAGGGGTAGTTTGGGAATTTGTCCACAGCATGTAAGACTTGTACTGACATATATCGAATTAAAAGTATTTTTGAGAAAGACGATTGCACATTGGGATGGTTTTCCCTTAGGATGTTCTCTTTGATGAACTCACCGTGGAAGAGCATCTTCAGTTTTACTGTCAGCTTAAAGGTGTTCCAAAGCGACAAGTTAGGCTGGAGGTCAACAGAATGATTGAAGCTCTTGGACTGGCAGATAAGCGGAATGCAGAGAGTCGGACCCTTAGTGGTGGAATGAAGCGCAAACTTTCTGTGGGTATTGCTTTTTGCGGAGGTGCGTCTTGGAAGTCAAGTTGAAGGAGCCATCGTCAAATTATAAAGTAAAAATTTCTCATTTGGCTTTCTTAGGCTCAAAAGTTGTTTTGCTCGATGAGCCGACCTCAGGTATGGATCCCGGAGCACGTCGATCAACTTGGGATTTGATACAGTCTGAGAAAAAAGGACGAACTGTATTGCTTTCGACTCATTTCATGGAGGAGGTGGGTATTGTTGTGTTGAGACATGAATGAATGGCATAGAGTTGTGAAACTTAACTGAATTTATTCCATTGAATACGTAAAAGGCGGATCTTCTCGGGGATCGGATAGCAATAATGTCGCAGGGGGAATTGCAATGCTGCGGATCATCATTGTTTTTAAAGAAAAAATATGGTAATTCGTTTGGCTGTATTCTTTAGCACATCATAGGGAATATAACTAAACTTTTTTTTGTGTGTTGCCAAAGGGGGTGGCTACCATCTTATCATTGTGAAACAACCGGATTGCATGAGCGAGAACATTACCAATGTCCTTAAAACCGCCATTCCAGAAGTTGAAATAGACCAGGACATAGGAGCGGAACTAAGTTATGTTTTACCTGATTCGAAATCCCACTTGTTCGCCAATTTGTTCAGCGAATTGGAAAGGAAACGCAACGACTTGGGTATTGCAAGTTATGGCGCTTCTATTACAACAATGGAGAATGTGTTTATGAGGTTGGTTGTTGTCCTTATTGCATAAAAGATTCGTCGACCTAACATAGCAGTTATAGTTTTAAATCATTTGGGTCAATTCAGAGTAATCCGAGAAGCCGAAGAAGCTACTGTCGCTCATGTACCAGATTATAATCAAGATGTAAAAGTGACTGTTGCTGGACTGGAAAACTGTCAAAAATACTCACAGAGGAACGCAGGAATAGCATTATTTTTTCAGCAGATATGGGCCATCATTGTGAAGAAGCTCATATTTGTTATCAGAAATCGATTACTTGTGCTTGCTTCAGTAAGCTTGGTTAAAGACTTTCATTTCGGCACTAGCTTTCAAACATAGTGCAAGTGCAACATGTGAATTTTGTATGTATTTTCTGTATTCCAGCTAATTCTACCCTGTTTGTACATCGTCATCGTCTTCTTGATAATGAACTCATTTCCAGGATTCACCAATCCGAAACCACTCGTAATTTCCCTTGACGTAAGAAAATATGGCTCTATGTTTTTCCTATCTTGTTCCAATCAGCCCGCAACTTATAACAATAATATTCTTACTAGACATATGAAACGGTTGGAAGGACGTTTACCACGCTTCATTGTCCGATGGAGCATTCCATTTGCAAGTCGTATAAGGATTCCGTTGGATCTAAATATCAAACCGTTAATGTGCCCGATAACATGACATTGATAGACTTCATGTTGGAAAAGGTTTGTAAATGATGGCCGGAAAAGGATTATGTTATAGACTTCAAAGATTTTATCTGTTTGCCATTAATCTTTACAGGCGTCCCATGAAATTGCGACCGTCAACTTTCAATACATTATTGGATTTGAGGAGCAAGTCCCGAAAAATAACGGAAATAAAACACAAATCATCGGATTTTTTAACAATCAACCTTTCCACGCCCCTCCGCTTGCCTTGAACAAGATTTCTAACGCGATTCTACGTCCAGTCAACAAAACACTGGAAATAACTAACCATCCGCTGCCATATACATTAATTGACAGTTTAAAAGAGCAAGGAGGCATTCTTACAGTCGGTTTCCAAATCGGTTACAATTGTGCCTTGGCGATGAGTTTTCTCGCGGCTTATTTCGTACTGTTTCCAATCAGAGAGCGAATATCTGGATCGAAGCATTTACAGTACATTTCCGGTGTCAAGCCGTACTTGTTTTGGGCAGTTGGTTACGTGATCGATGTCCTACAGTATATTCTGCCATGTATTGGCATTGTTGGAATTTTTATAGTCTTTAAAATGGAGGAGTTTACTACGCTTGAAATGCAAGTTTACTTCATCCTGTTAACTGGATGTTTTGGAGTTTGCGTGATTCTACTGGTTTACGTACTTTCATTCCTGTTCGTGATCCCGACGAGTGGATTTGCGGTTCTAACAGTGATGGGAATTTTTACCGGTAAGCATGAAATTTTGGACGCTTCCTTTTTGCAGTACAGTTTTCCATTCAATATTTTTTTACGAATTGCAGGTGTGGCTCCAATGTTTGCGGTCAGCCTTCTGCAAAATCCTGAGTTCAAATTGGAATATCTTGCTAATGAAATGAACAAGTATCTTCTGATTTTTCCCAACTATGCCCTTGGAATGGGAATAGTTCAACTTTCAACCAACTACCAACTTGCGAAATCGTGTTCGCAAAATTTCAACCTCGAGTTCCTTTGCCTTGCTTATCCTGAAAACGTCTGTTGTAATCAATGTAAGATTTTGCGTTTTTTAAAATATGGGATTTAGAATTTTTACCATCTCACACAAGGAGATTTTTGTTTTCTAGTGAAAGAAAATTACTTGGACTGGGAACGAAGTGGTATCGGCAGGAACATCGTTTATTTGCTGGCCTCGTCAATCGTGTATGCGTGTCTTTTAATTCTCATAGAGTTCAAGTTTTTCCATTACGTGCGGAACTGTTTTACCCGTTCCAAGCAAAACGATAGCTCTGATGAGATCCAAGAAGGTATGAATAGGTCATGTTGAAAAACCGCCAAGCATTAGAAGTATAAAGGCATGAAAAGGTCATATTGTATAGTTTACAAAAGAATTTTGATTTTTTATAGAGGACGACAACATAGAAGATTCTGATGTTGCTGAAGAACGTGAAAGAATTCAGAATGGAAGCCTATCAACATTATGCCGTACAAATAACTTAATCGTCAGGTCAGTATGATTTGTACATTTAATAATTCCTAAAATTACGTAAAATGACTAAATATTGCGTATCATCTCAGGAACTTATCCAAATACTATGAAAGTTTCTTGGCTGTGGACAATTTAAACCTTGGTGTTCAATCGGGAGAGTGTTTTGGTATGTACATAAAAGTGACAAGCTATGAATCTTACATAATGTCTACACACATTAACGCTAAAAATCGATTTCAATGTTTTCTTGTTTATAGGATTGCTAGGAATAAACGGAGCAGGTATTTCATGATCGATAGGTATTTCAGTTTTTAAGAAAGATGTGTAAAATGACCATTAACGTACATCATTCAGGAAAAACCACCACATTTAAAATGCTCACTGGCGATTACGAACCGACAAGTGGTGATGCGTTCATTAGTGGATACAGCATCCGTCGACAACTCAAAAAAGCTCATCAAAGGTTGGGATATTGTCCACAATTCGATGCTCTGATTGGGGAAATGACTGGAAGGGAAACCATCATAATGTTTGCAAGACTGCGTGGAATAAAGGAAAAATACATTAACGCATTAGTTGATGAACTTTCGGAAAGATTGTTATTCACACCGCATATTGACAAACAAGTAGATAATTATAGGTAAGTGTAATGTCTTGCTAGTTAACAGGGCCTTATTTGTCAGGTTAATATGAAAGAGATATTGTATTTAGTGGGGGAAACAAACGTAAATTATCAACTGCTGTAGCGATGATTGGAAACCCGTCCATTTTATTTTTGGATGAACCTACCACTGGAATGGACCCCGTGGCAAGAAGACATCTTTGGGATGCCATCACTCACGTTCGAAACCAAGGAACGTCAATCGTCTTAACGTCTCATAGCATGGAAGAATGTGAAGCATTGTGCACTCGACTCGTCATTATGGTGAACGGAACATTCCGATGCCTCGGCTCCCCACAACATTTGAAAACCAAATTTGGCAAAGGATATACAATCATTGCTCAAACGGCAGCTAGAGTTGTTGATCCTAATCAGCCATTCACCAGATCTCAGCACGTTAGACTTAGATACGGATTACTTTGCTGACTACCTCATAATTTTTTAGTTCGTGATTGCTATTTTTGTTTTAACTTCACGCAGGAACAAGGTCGCAGGCGAAGTAGTAACAAATCTCTCAAGCGAAACAGATCAACTCATGAGCATTATTGGGAGACCGAGCTACAAGGCTTACGATCATTTATTGAGGAGAGATTTCCATGTACGTAATTGTTTTGTATTTTGACACAATCTGGTAAATCTTTTACTACAGTTTCAGCAAGATTATGTACAAAGCTTCCCCACGTGCCTTTCGGGCATCGCCCGATAAAATATTCGTAAAGTAACACGTAAATGGCCCACTTTAAAACTCAAGAGAGGATTACAGCTTAAAGCCGATATTCATGGATATTTTTATCTATTGCGAAAGCTTTTCCATTGTTCAGAAAGGTTTTTCTTTGGAGTTAAAATCCTTTCGCCTATTCAATTTTTTCAGCTTCTACGCTCAAGGACATTCATCCATGCTTCGTTCACTATCATATCCATCCTGATGAAAATGTCTCGTGGGGCGACCTCTTCTCTGCAATGGAAGTTGCAAAACACCGATTTAATCTGGAAGCGTATTCTGTCGGACAAACTTCGCTTGAACAAGTTTTCCTCAACTTCACCAAGTCTCAAATAAATACTAGCTGAAATATTGCCTGAAACTTTTCTATTCAACACTATAATATACATGATCATCACAAGATAAACCTCAACGTTTTTGTAATTTATAATGTCTAATGTCTTACCTATTAAAACAGAATGCGTTATGTGTCATGTCAATTACTGATTGATGTCTTTCGATCATAATCTTAAAAATCAACAGAACTCGTAGCATTTCTGTTTTAATAAACAACTGCGTTTCTTTGTGGGTTCGATTATTCATGAATCATATAAATAAAATCACTATCCGAATAAACGTATCGCATCTTATATATTAACTCGATAGACGAGTTGGAACTTCAAAGTTATTTAGGCCTTTATGGTTGTGAATGTAAAATCCCAAGACAAATCACTTACCTGAGATTTTCATGTGTCATGCTGTCATGCATATACAGGTGCCTAAATGTGCCACGAGTGGCAACAGATTATTAGGTATGAGGAATGCAGATTCTTGTTCGGCATCCAAGGTTGAAGGGCCGCTCCTGGATAGCTGTTATATTTTTAACTAAAGGTAGAATTTTAGCAGCAGTCGTCGCCTATCACAATTGCATATTGCATAGCCAAGTCTTCCTGTGAAGACCATGAAATGAATGTGATAAAGTCAACCTCTAACTTGTCTTTAGCGTTTTTTAACGAACAACTGTTTAGCCAGATGAGTTATGAAGAGCAAGCAAAAAAGCTTAATTACAAATGATGAACAAATTTTAATCATCATTATGTGTACACTACTTGACAGGAAGCTCCGGAACCTCAACTTTCAATTCTTGCATACTCTTATATATTATGGATACGGCTGACAACGACCTGTCCAAACGGCATGTGTCGGGCAGATAACTACACTTGATCTTTTACGCTCTACGGTTATCTTTATTGTCGTAATTTGACATGAGTATGCCGAGAAAAAATTACACCGTTTAGGATCGTACTGACTGTTCGGTGGTACATTACACAGTGAAGAAATTATCACGTAAAGCAATACCGTTACTTAAAACTAGTTCCAATCCAAACCATTTTACCTAGGTTAGTTTGCCTTCATTTCTGTGGTTCTGTTATTTTTGGACCTATACGTGTTCATCTTAAATGTAAAGTTAACTTAAGTACTATGAATTGGAAGCTTATTCAATCAATGCTAAATTGCAGAGATGAGGTATTTCACTACAAGGTACATCATACAACTAATCATAATGCAAGCAACACACCAGAATCTATTCAACCTGGGGGAAAACGTCATAGAATGGTGAATGAATGCATGCTGTCAATCTACAAGATGCACAAAACAATCTGTTTATTAGGGTTTCTCTCTAATGCAATGCAAGCTTTTGGATAGCATTCATGATAACTTTTACGGGCTTTGTTGTTGTCAGTTTACAGAGGACTGCGCACGTGTAAGCAAGCATTGATCATTAGTTAGCGTTCTAGGAGAGAGACAAAATTATGTCGCAAACACAGAGTGAGTTCATGTTATATCAACTATTATATGCATTCTACTTCGAATTCGAATCCTGTTTTTTGGGAATTTATTCCGGAACGTAAAGTAATGGATTTCTGGTCAGTAGGTCATGAAGTACTCACGATAAAGGAAAAGGACATATCAGGAAGTAAGTCCAAGAAGCCATCAGGATGTATATCGAGAGTGATTCAGAATCATTACAGGTAATTTATGAAATTTTGTTTGAGTTACGTACAAATTTCACTTAATCTTATCAGGAAGTAAGTCCAAGAAGCCATCAGGATGTATATCGAGAGTGATTCAGAATCATTACAGGTAATTTATGAAATTTTGTTTGAGTTACGTACAAATTTCCCTTAATCGTGAATGGTGCAACGATGTTTCAATTTCTATATTTATACTTACTAAAATAGTACAAAACCTCCCGTGAAGTCCGAAAATCAAATCTCCAGCGAAGCTTACCTCGTGCCTAGGATACTGCCTTTCAATCGATGGTATTCAATGCCAGCGGCAATCATCATACAGTTCTGTTGTGGATCTTTGTATTCTTGGAGCGTTTTTAATAAGCCAATCGATGTCACTTCTTGAAACATCAAACATGGCTCCTATTACATTTTACATCGCCGTTGGATTGTTTGGATCGAGTGCTGCTGTGATGGGCCCTTGGTTGGAAAGAAATGGTCCAAAGCTCGCCTGCTTCCTTGGAACTTCTCTGTTTTTCATAGGAAACTTGATCACAGCCTTGGCACTATACCTTAAGCTAATCTGGCTTGTTTACATTGGATATGGAATAGTGTCTGGGTTCGGTCTCGGATTGTGCTACATTTCACCAGTTAGCGCCCTTCAAAAGTGGTTTCCAGACAAACGTGGTTTAGCATCGGGCTTTGCAGTATGCGGCTTTGGAGCCGGCAGCATTGTCATCGCCAAAGTTCAAATACCTCTGATGAATGCAATCGGACTCCCTTTGACGTTTGTCACATTGGGAAGTTGCTACTTTGTGTTGATGTCATGTTCGGCCCTCATTTTGAGAACTCCTCCACCCAACTATACTGTTGATGGGTCTAACTCGCCAAACGTTGTGCCTACGACGACCACTTCTGGAAATGACAAAGGGAAAAGTGAGATGGCTCCCTCAGCTCCACAAATCACGCTGATACAAGCTCTAACATCGAATGACTTCAGGTTCATGTATATTATGTTCTTGGCGAATGCCATTTTTGGACTTGTTCTGATTTCTAGACTGTCAAACATAATCACCGACGTATTTGGAGAGTCGGCTAACACAGCATCTACGATTGTTAGCGTCAACGGAGCATTTAATTTGGGAGGACGGTTGATATTTTCTATTGTATCGGATTACATTGGTAGGAAAAACTGTTATGTGATCATGCTCACCTCTCAGCTCATAATTTTGGGATTCTTTTCAACCATCGTAACCTCCAAAGCGTATTGGACGTTCTTGATAACCATGTGGATCCTCACGGCTTGTTACGGAGCTGGATTTGGTGTCATACCTGCTTTTTTAACAGATAAGTTTATGTCACACAATATTGGGGCTTGCCATGGAGTCATCTTGACCGCATGGTCGCTCGCAGGCGTAGCGGGTGGGCTCATTTTTAGCGCAGTATTCAAAGCGTCTTCTGCGAATCTCGATCCCTCAGATCCACACCCTTACATTGTAAATGTTTGGTGGATCTTTAGTGTTGTAGTTTTGGGATGGATTGCACTCATATTCGTCAAGCCGACCAAAGGTGACCTTTGGCTGTCGGAAGGGCCCAAAAGAATACTTACAAGACTGCTAAGCGCTTTGGGATTAAGCAATCGTGCACAAAACTTTAATCTTAGTAAAACCAATGCTTGATAAAGATAAAGGGTGAGCTATATTTTTACGAATTGGACTAAGGTATTTATATTTATGTGAAGAATTGAACTTTTCTTGCAAACGATGTAAAATAACTTTTGAAATTCATAATTGTGATACAACTGATGTACTGAGTGTTCATGTAGATTTTAAGGTAGTTTATAAGATTTTAAATGTACAAACCGAGGCTCCCTGTTTTGTAAGTTTTGAATAAATGACGAAAATCACCCGAAAATTCATGACCATAATGTGTGTGAATAATCCTGTGTTTTAATTTTTCGAGAAAGACAAAGTAAGCTAAAAAAAAAAGCTAAGCTAAGCTTGTAATGGAGCTGATTTTTTTCATTCATGCAGTACCATCCAAAGTCAGTAAAGAATCACATGTCATTTTGGAATACCTAACAATTTACATTAGCATATCATGAGCTCACTTTTGGCTCAATAAAAAGTCCTACTGTTTCCCAACTCAATATCAATGAGGTGCAAACTGTCATCCATTGGTACTTATTTCTATTGTCGTGCTAAAAATGGCGATTTTGTGATGATATGATGGAAACTGCCATCATATAAATCAAGCTATAACAATTTTTCAAGGGTAACAAAATATAATTCAATCATGTTTAGTGTTTTTTATATTCTTTCACATTATGCCCA
>VICI01003042.1:0-14428 GCA_019593645.1 Akabosia matsudoensis | reverse complement strand
TTGACGAATGACAAAGATAACAGGCGAACTCTATCCCTTGGTGATTTTGATGAGCATATTTCCATACCGTAGCTATACTGTGCTTTGTTGCCTTTTTGAGCGTACTAAACAACGAGATGCCCATGGCTTGATGAATAGTGGAGCTGCAAACAATGCACATTAGGCTTAGTTCGAATTGACCACTGGTCTTATTCATCCGAATATAAAGCCGATAGTCCATGAAAACCCCATAAAATTGCTGCTGGCGGAAGTATTTCTTCCAGTTGACCATTTTCCGGCTTAGGTCCCAGATAATAATATACGAAGGGGCTTCCTTTCTTAGGTCATAATCAACGAATCGCGACTGGACAATTACGTCAATATGCTCCTCGATGTCAACAAAGTACAAATGGGAATAGCAAGTCGAGTGTCGTTTGAGAAGCCAAACTGGTTTCGTGTAATTTTTATAAAAATGTCGGGTCCCAAAGTATGCCGCCCACAACATCCCGTCAAAACTTGTTTGTTTGAAAACCGGGGAGAGCGATGCATCTACGACAAATGACCCGTAAAATAATTTGGAACCATTTTGGAACCCGTTGAGCTGAGCGTAAATTTTCTCAGCCTGTTGACTCAGAGGATTTGCTACGAGTCTTACGGTACAACCCCGGAGAGCAGTATCCATCAACGTTAAAATACTTTTGGAAAGGTCGGCAGCTATTATGTCTCTGGGTAATAAAACAATAATGGCTATAACTTGAAGGAGCACGATGAACTTTTCCACGCTAAAATAACAATTCATGATCATGATTACGATTGATGTGTGTAAGTTACTCAAGGCTAACATAAACAACCGAAACTTTTCCCAAAAGCGAAAATATAAACTTGATAGATTGTGCTCTCGTAACTTGGCATGTTGGTTTGGAACAGCTATAAATAAAAATAAGCTGACAGTTTCTGTGCAGTTCGGCGGACACAGTACAAGCTGGTGTTTTTGATGATGACATAACTTATCGACCTGTTTTTGTTTAGCAGTAAATCTTTAAAATTTGTTGTCTAGTGCGCTGTATTTTCACCAATAATTGGACGGAAAACACCAGTTAAATGCATTTGTAATGTCTTGTGACTGAAAAAGCTTTTTAATTGGATGAAATTACTCTGATCCGAAAAAAAATTGTTGTTTTTAGAGGAGTTCGATGTTCGATGAACTGTTATCAAGAATGGGGTTTCGCGAGCATTCCACTGCCCGTCCCAGCTTTCAATAAAATACCAAAAGACAGCGAAGAAAATGCCCGTCTCTGTTGTAACTAGACTAATAAAGTAGTAGCAAGTACCTCTATAAATATCGATCGAAAGTCATATAATCACCGAAATCGGAATAACAAGGCAATGAAAGGAAAACTCCAATGCAAAAATGCACAAGCACCGTTACGGTTGCAAATACGTAACATGATCCCAGCAGTAGACAATAGAAAATTTAGACCTGAAGAGTACTTTTATACGCTTGGTTTCCTTCCGCGATGAATAATATTGTTGACTCGTTAACGACGAACTACTCTACAAATCTCTATTTTGTTTCTTGTGAATTAATTCTGGCTAATTATTGTTGTGCGATCACGTAGGGTCGAATCCATCAAGGTTAAAAGTCCCAAGTTAACGTAATTACTAGATTGTCTTTCATCTTTGTCCCAGACATGAAAAAGCCGAACAACAATCAAACAGGGAAGGGTGTGTAAATAAAAGCATAATGTCACACGTGCCACGTGTCAACATAAGTTGTTTGTCGTTTTTTAACAATTGGCTTGGGCTAGTACAAAATCAATAAATTTTGAATACCTATTGCTAGAATACAACAGATGCATTGTAGTCGTTTTGTAGTAAAACGATCGGATCGGATGTCTGACGTAGACACATGCATGCGACCCTCACGTTTGTATGTTAAATTCAGTCACGTGGAACGTTCCTTAAAGTTCTGATCTATGTTCAAGCAGGGGGTTCAAGGCGCGTATTGTAACCCAACGTGGGCTTAAAAAATAGCCGTTTGCGTAAACTCTGCGGTGGCTATATGTTGCAATAGGGTATCATTTTACATGACAATATATAACGGATCATGAGTTGGATGGAAAAAGGTTTATCATCTCATGGTTGTGTCACATACAGGTTATTGTTATTTTTGTCAAATTACAACGAATAGGAATGAGAGAACGCGAAGAAAGTAAACCATTTCCAAAGTTCGAGACACGAGACAGTGAGAAGGTAACATGATCTGTTTACATAACTGAAACTACGCAGGTAGGCGTTGTTGTCGTAAATATTCCGCCTTTAGTAGCCCAACTGTATCTTCAATCCAATCAGCATATTTCGCTACCTCCGTATAGACTTCTGGGTAGACAGGATGTCCGCATTCTAAAATAGAAACAAACATGGATGCCATTACCGCGTCGTCATAATTTACTTATTTCTGTTATGAAATTGATATCATCACTAATTCACTTTACCTAGTCCATAGCTGACAATGCCGACAAGAACGTTACCCTGGGCAACAGGACCTCCACTGTCTCCCAAACAAGCGCCAGTCTCTCCGAAAGGACTTATTCCGCACAACTGCGTGCTCGAAATTTTGTTGCCTCCTAAATAGTACCTGTCCCAAATCGCATTGCACGACTCGGTGCTGACCAAATGCGTTGTAATGAACTGGAGAACTGCTGGATTCGTCCCGGTCCCTTTCACATATCGGTTGACTCCCCAGCCACTTATGGTAACCTCACCATTTGCATCGTAGTTCCTATCTGGTAGGGCAATTGGATAGACTCTCGTGCTCAGGTTAAACGGCCGTCTAGGAATGACCACAGCAATATCATGAGGCGACCCTGGAACATTCTTGTACGAGTGGTGGGCTGCGTACGAAAAAATTCTTCGCTTCTGCTCGAACCCACTGACCTTGGATAAATCATACTCGCCAGCAATTATGACGTAGTCGGCAGGATCTTCTACCATGCAATGACCTGCTGTCAAGACAACTTGAATGTCGTGAACAATAATTAAGCTTGCCCCGCAGTACACAAGCTCGTTTTCAGTTGTCCCAGTGACGTTTTCTATCGCGAGTCAGGATCTGGTATGGAAAGCCATGATTCCCAGCAGGCTTTGCTGACGATCCACCTAAAATGTACGGAATGGGAACCGCAACATCCGGATTTATCGCTAAGACAACTGGAAAATCATGCGTCAGATTCTTTAAAATAGTGGATATTAGGTAAGTATACAAAGTATTGCAAATCATTTGAACTTTATACCTACGAATGCGGTTACGATGATTAATACGCAATAATAAACCATGACGAGCGTTCGGATTACAACAAATGATTGTTGAAGTTGTCAGTCACCTATATTCAACTAAATGCATAAAATCCAATACAAAAAGTATCGAAATCCTTCTTTTATTGCACATGTTGTAACTCAATTACCAAGTCTTATGAGCTTCTGCTGACATGAATCCTTTTTACATGATGACAAATGACAATGTCAAGTGTACAAAGTATTAGCCAACTAGATGCTATGTCATCGCAGTTATGAAACATGATTCACGTCTCAAATGATTCTAGAGATGTAATGTAAGTAATGAACCGGACGGAGGGTCAAGTCTACTAAATATCTAGACCAGATGCCCCTCAATACTGTTACATCTACTTGTAAAACACTATAACAACCATGTGGAAAATGCACTTAGCTTTGTTAGCGGTACACAAGTGAGGTTTTGAGAGATAAAAGTGTACCGAATGTATCCACTTCCAATGCCTGTTCAAAAGTGGATACATGGTTTAAAATGCAATTAAGATCAACCATCCTGGTTCAATATTTGTATCCACTTCCAATGCCTGTTCAAAAGTGGATACATGGTTTAAAATGCAATTAAGGTCAACCATCCTGGTTCAATATTTTGGTTGACAAGTGATAACCTTATAGCTTTTAGATATGAACTTTTCTCTCTGTCTTGATACACCTCTGTTGAGTATAGTCTTAAGAGCAATGTTATTCGGCTTTATCAGCGATTTTGTTCAGTGCCAAAAAGAATGGATACGCAAACATGCACATGTACTCATGGTTCAACGGTTTGTAAAGGTCCAATAATGTTTATGGACCCGAAAATAAGCCGTGAAAAAATGATTACTTTAGGGAAATGTAAAGCATTTTTCTTGCTTAGTTGCGTTATAATCGTCATATACAGCAGTTAACTGCTTTTTAGCTTATATTTATTTAGATGAAATTGTGAAACCAGTTCTTAAAAATGCCGGAGTCAATTTTCGCTTTGAACCTGGATAAGTTAAGTGTAGCCCAGAAAGGGGCAATTGAAGAACTACGAACGTTAATAGGCCATGAATTACCTGAGGAGTACATGCAGGAGGATTACTTTCTCGCCAAGTGGCTATATCAAAAGGATTTTAATGTTAAAGAGGCATGTGAGTTACTTCAACGGGATTTAAAATGGCGGAGTGAGGAGCAAGTCGACACGATCTTGAAAGAAGACTGGGAAGACATGCACATCCGATTTCCATACAACCGAGACGCAGTGGACAAAAAAGGACATCCTTGTAAGTTATCAAAATTGTGTTTCAATCTTGTTCTGCTTTGAAGTGATAACCAATTGGTGCATGATTTTCAAGTGCTTTATTTCGACCTTGCCCAATGGAACATTTCAAAGTATATAGCTGAGTATGAGTGTGGAACGCAGCGGCTTGGAAGGTACATTGTCAAGTTGCATGAAGAATCTGAAGCGCACGTGAGGCAACTCCGGTCAGAAGGAAAGAACATTACTCAGTTCAACTTATTGATCAACCTTGAAGGGTACAGCTTGCAAAAGCATGCCAGTTTGAAATGTAAGGTCATTGATGGATTTGAAGTACCACACCAAGGCTGGTTGCATTTATTCGGTTGTAAAAGGTCGATTTTGTTCTGTCAACAGGTCTTTACTTTTACAGGGAAATTGGTGACGTGCTCACTCCCCACTTTCCCCGCTGTGTCGAGAAGGTCGTGTTTGTCAACGTGCCAGCTCTTTTTAAACTTGCATATTTGTTCCTCAGCAAAGAGAATCAAGAGTGTATCAACATATTCGGGAGGGACAAAAGGTCATGGGAGCCAGTCCTTTTAGAGTATATCGATAGACACCAAATTCCGAGCGGACTGTTGGATGATGAAATAACACGGCTGTAGATATTTATGGAAAGTAAGATTAAACGAATACAATATTTTTACATTTAACTTTTTATTCATTATTATTATTCACTCCAGCAGTTTTGAGAAACGTTTTTGCATAAATATACCTACATAATTTGAAAAATCTCTTGAAGAATTGTAAATTACCAAATACTTTTGAAATTATTAGTAGCGAAGATTTGATGGTCGATTGTTGTAACTAGAATATCCAGATGAAGAGCTTACTCCAGTCGAGTAGCTATTGGATTTGGCATGGTTAGGGTCTACTGGAGCGACTGGAAGATGAGCACCTTGCGCCTTGAAACCTTTAGATTTAGATTAAGATTTAATTAGGTAAAGGCTTGATAACTTTCTTTACTTTATTTCTTGCTAACTAACCTTCTTCATCGGCTTGATAACTCAGAGAGATTGGCTGCCCTTCGGGGCTGGTGTAACTGTATTGTCCAGTTTTAGTAATGCTTCCCCATCCACCTGGGGTTTTCGGGGCGTTGACTGTTGTCAGCTCAGAGTGCTGGATACCGTTAGATGTTGCATACCTGTTGAAGATAAATTTGCATGTTACATATGATACGTAAATGTTATACATATTTAGAGTTTATAAAATGTGTTTGGGCGGTAAGAGATGGGTACTTACTCGAATGAGTACGAATGCCCGGCCTGAATGTTTTGGTTGTGCTTGATGATGGAAGCTCCCGACTCGCTGGATTTCGGAGCACTTCCTCCATATGAGGATGAGCTACCTCCATACGTGGATGAGCTACCTCCATATGTAGATGAGCTACCTCCATATGTGGATGAACTACCTCCATATGCGGATCCCTCATACGAAGATGGTGAGGAAGAGGATGATGATTTATACCCAGATTGAGGCTGAGAGTATGAATTGGAGGGACCGCCTGAAATTGAAATTTTGATGGTTTCGGGCTGCTGGTATGAAGAGGAACTGGAACTGGGCGATGACGATGACCATCCGTTATTCGATGAAGAGTAAGAATTTTGATTAGCAGGAGAGGAGGATTGGTACTGTTGTCCACTTTGTTGGGAGTAAGATTGCTGCTGATATTGTTGGTTTGCTGGGGCAGCGTAAGACTGTTGCTCTTTATATTGTTGAGGAGGGGGTTGATGGGAGTTAGACTGGTAAGTTTGCGACGAGGGTTGGCTGTTGTAATTTCCTCCATAACTATTCCCGGAAGCGGCGCAGACCACTGCCACCAGGAGAGCACAGGAAATCATCTGAAATTCCGAGAAAAAAAAAGTATTTTAGTAACCCGATTTTCGATGCATATTCCACTCGATCACTTAAATTTGATTAGATTCATACTGGATTCATGATGACAGCAGATCCGAAATATTCCTCACGAATACAAATGTTTGTTCTATGACTGGTAGAATGTGTTTGATGGATCATCCAGGAATCTGGATAGATATTTATACTCGGTTTCCTTTCATTTTTCCTCTCATCTATTAAAAACCCTCGAAGTTCTGATCAAGATCAAAAACTCGTCCGATCATTGGATAAAAATGTGATTCTCGTGTTATGTAATACATATGTCATGACAAGGTTATTCGCACTTAGGCTTTATTTTCCACGGGGACTCGCGTGAATAGATTCATTTTGGCTCACCCTTTCATCGTCAGCCTCCTGCGGTATCTAGAGGAGGGACATGGGCCGTCATTTTTCACAATACTTTTGCTTCAAGGTACGGCACTGGGCTCTTTGTTAATGCTGTCAATATTATAGTCGTGTGCCAGGCCAGGGTGCTCAGTGCTCAAGGGCACCTTTCCACTTATCACCTTTCAACCACACGAACACAATCGCATTCGCCTTGTGAGGATCAATAGGGAAAGGACTTAAAATGTGGGTAAAGACATTGACAGTTTTATTGTTGTGCCTTGTACCTTTGAAGCTGAAGGAGACATTTTGGCTGTTCCAAACTTCAATGGTTGAGACATATGTCACTCTAGTAACACATTATCGTTCAGTCAGTAACGTTTTCAAACTCATTTTTTGTGATACTAACAGTGTTATAAACTGTTAAGAAAATACGTGACGTACAATATAAAAAAAACTTAATGTTATATCCGTTTTTTTTTTTGAAAATGATTGACCCGATTTCATAAATCCACGGGTTGTCACCTAGCATGCAATGATAAATTAGGTTCTGCTCACCAGTTGCCAGTCGTACATCGACCTTGTTTTTATTGTTATTTATCATGTTATTAGCGCTGAAGTAAATTAAAGAATAATTTAAAATTCATCCTAACCTATAATACATCTTCTCACGAGTGTCTAAAGAATGGGCTTCACAGCTTGACTCAGCAAGAAAAATTTTACAGGTTAGTACAAGTATCCCCTGGAAACTGATCATGAGCATTGGGTTTGACTAGCTGGAAGGGAGCGACTGCAAAAGACAAACTGGACAAACTCCTTTGCACTGAGAATACCGTCGTGCTCCAAACTCTCAAAGGGAGGACCATGATGCTCCCAACTGTTCAACTCTGCCATTGTGCAAATCCCTTTCTTCTTCTTTTTCGTAGGCGGTGCCAGGAGGTTCTCTATATCTTCATCATCCACACTACTATTTAAATCCTTTCTTTGTCCCTCCATTCCACAGTTGCAGTCAATCAGCTCGTGCGTTAAGCAGTTATCCTCATCCCATAAGCTGAAAATGTCTTTCAAATCCTCCGGCGAAAACTTGACAGACGAGTTGCTCAGCAACAAGTCCATAACAGAGCCACTCAAGTCCTGCTTTGAAATTTGTCTATGGTAAATTCGTTCCTCAATTGTGCCGCTTGTAATCAAACGATAAATATTTGTCAGCTTTTTCTGTCCGGGTCTCCAGCATCTCGACATTGCCTGCATATCATGAGCCGGGTTCCAGTCAATGTCGTACAAAACAATGTTGGAAGCCCCTTGCAAGTTGAGTCCTACGCCACCCGCTTTAGAGCTGAGTAAGAAACACAAATTCTTTAGGGTCTTGATTAAACTGGTCGACAATTTGTTGACGTTGCTTGGCAATTGTTGTTCCATCCAGGCGTTTAAAAGGAAAATTAAATGAACGACATAAATCTTCAAGCAAGTCAAGAGTTTGCGTGTAATGCGAAACAACAACACACTTTTCTCGTTGGATTTTCATTCTTTTGAGGAGATTTTCTAAAACTTTCATTTTTCCCGATTGGTCAGTTCGGGTGAGGTCATGACGATGGCCTGTGGGGTAGACTGGACCGAGGGAATGATATAACGACTCTTCAACTTTATCGGCACTATTGAATTTGGGATGAACTAGGTTGGGATGGTTACAAAGTTTTTTGAGGGCTAAAATAACGCTCAGCGGGCTGCTACAATTTCCAGAGCCACTCACACAGTCTTGGACAACATTGGAAGATAGTAACTTTCGATAGAGGTCAATTTGAAGCTGAGAGGGTTTGCAAATTATCACGTATGTCACACGGGGAGGTAGGTAGCGGATCATGACATTGTGGCTTCGGCGAAGGAAAAAGTTGTTCAGGAGGTTATTCAGTTCTACCGCTTTTTGCTGGCCAATTTGTTTCTCTACGAGGGTTGAGTGTTGCTCTTGATACTTTTCGATTGGTTTTTCAAAATCTTTTCTGAACTCATAATCTTCTCCGAGGACACCTGGGTTACAAAAGTTGACCAAAGTGTACAATTCCATGAGATCGTTTTGCACAGGGGTACCAGTCAATAAAATTCTTCGACGACATTGCATTTTGGAGAGCAGCTAAGTAGGTAAAATGTAAAAAAAATATTATTAAGAGTTGAAGTGATAAAAGCTGCATTTCAAGATGTCAGAAAACATGCACAACTCACCGAATAAGCTTGACCATTTTTATTTTTGATTTTGTGTGCCTCGTCGCACACAATAATATCGAAACGCATCTTCTTCAAAGCATCCTCAGAGCGAGTAGCCATTTCGTAGGACATAATTATAATCGGACACTGAGGTGGACAATGCTTAAGTGGATGGTCAGAGTTGACGGCAAAAACTCGGATTCTTTCATGGCCTAACCATCGATGGAATTCCTTCTCCCAATTAGTCACCAAACTGGACGGACAAACGATCAGCCCTCGTTTCACGATTTCTTTGCGTTGGTATGGACCCTGCTTAAGAAGTGTCCTATGAACAGAAATGAAAGAATGACAACAAAATGGTGTTAAAAATTAAAATGTGTTTTAGTGATTTACTACCAAATTCAAAGTACAGACCAGAGTAAGGTAATACATTGAAGAGTTTTTCCCAGGCCCATTTCATCAGCCAAAATAGCTCCTTGATAATGCTTGCTCATGACACATTTGTATAAAAACTTGATGCCTTCTCTTTGATGATCTCTCAGGTGGCGACAAAGATGTGGGTCAACTACAACGAGAACGTCTTCAGCTTTCTTTAGAAAACAAAGGTCATGTGAAGGTGTTAAGGGAGAAATCGATAAAAGTGTTTTATTTCAAAACAATCACTCTTGGGAAAACCGTTGGTTAATGGATTCGACGTACATCTATAACTGGCATTACGAGAGCATCTGAGTCATCCGGATTGAACATAGGCTTGGTAAGATTTTTGTTAGGTTTCTCGGTTAAAACGGTGCCAGCAGTTAGAGGAGATACAAATGGACGACTGGATTTTGGCTGTGGAAGCTTTCCGAGTGTCTGCGTTGAGGATTGTGACACTGGAGGCGGTTTCACATCTGTTGCAAATGGATTTGCCTGGAGCTCTTCAGAGATCTGGATTTCCTTGCCTCCAAGCTTGAAAGTTTGTCCGTCTAAAATCTCTTCGCTCAAGGGGTAGTTTCGACTACTTTCGATCACTTTACCAGATGCGTTCTATAAATGCACAAGATCAATAGACATAAATAAACGAGCGATGATGAATTCGTGGATTATTGTTATAGAATCTACCTTCAATGTCAGCGACACTCCATTCGTCACTGTGATGAATCCATCGTCCTCAAACGTTTTGTGCTTCCGAGTAGACGCTTTTCCAAACACACATGCATAATATCTGAAAAATTCAAAATAAACAATTTCGTTATGGGCACTTTAAACCAATTTTAGCACGCAATAAAGAAACTACTTACTTTTTGTCGTCTGAGTCTTGGCTAGCCAAAGGTTGAGATGACTGACTCTGAGACTGGAAATTTTCTATCTCTTCGTCGTCATCTAACGTGACGCTGAAGTTGGATCGAACAGGAGGCGTCCGTGGCTTTTTAAAAGATTCGAAAGGAGACAATTGTCGAGGTATCTCCAGTTTCTCCTGGGAAACGCGGGGTGACACCATTTCCACATCATTCTCTAGCTCCACTTTCTCTTCGCCATTCCAAGAATCAGACAAGTCCTCTAACAAGTCAGTGAATTCGTCCAATTGCTCTTTTTCGCTTTTATCACTACCACTTGGCTCTGTGGTTTCTTTCCTGTCATCATCCCCTGACTCCACGATCTGGCTACTGTCAGTGTCAGCATCTTCCTCAAATCCTCTGAGGATCTTCCCAAACAAAGGACTCAAGTCTCTCTTCTTTTTCGGGGGACTGACAGTCTGAGCAACTTCTGTTTCAGGTTCATCACAGGTCCTTCGCGGAGGCACAAAGCCTTTCCTCGGCCTGCGGTACATGGTAACCGTTGTCACTGATGTCACCTTATTCACAGACATGCCAACATACCAGCAGGAGAAATAAGCTAGTTAAATGTTAAATTAACCACGTTACGAGCTACATATGCTAACAAGTTTGAACTTTGTTTGACCTCTTGTTTAATTCACTCCTGGTAATTTATACCAAACACTGGAACTAGAATACTGGAAACCTGGACAGTCAGGAAAGGAATATAGATTTTCTGTTCATTAGCTGTGGCACCTTTAGAGTTTGTTGTTTCTTTTTCTTTCTGCTTTTTCTGCATGATGTCAACAAAGAAAAGCACGAGCGCTTTTGAAAAGCTGCCCTCCCGCCAGAAAACAATCAAGAATGAACAAAGGAAAAACTAAAACTTGAAGGTCACAACAAAAGACAAATTCTAAGAAAAGGAAAATTCTCGTTATAAATTTCCGACGTTGAGTAGCTATTGTTCTGACGTAGTTTTGATAAAATTCCAGCCAAATTTTTGGTTTTATAGTTTTGTTTGGCAGGTGCATTTTATTTAGTAACCAAGTTGGTTGTTACTTCTTCTTCTGACTGAACAAGGTTGATAGCTTTCAACTAACTTCGCTTTTTTGGATACAAAATCTGCAAAAATGACAAAAAATTCAGAAGAACACTATTCCAAGTTTCATTTAGGGGCCTTCAAAAAATGTTTGGTCAAGTTGATGGTTGTCTGTGTCTTATCGTTTTTCTGTTCATTGTATCTTCGCTGGACCTTGTTGGATCGGATTAAATTGGACGAAGACATCTCCGGTTTAGGTAGCACAGATTCGCTAGAACGAAGGTTTTTGAGAGTTTTCTTTACTTTAAGATTTTACTCCTTATTTATTTAACAATTACTGAAAATTTTAAAGGGGCGTTCATGACACGGGAGTTCATTGAAAACTTTGGAGAGTATGTTGGAGCTGAAAACGGTCGACACAAAATAACACCGACGAAGAGAAGGGTTCAAAGGGGACGGAGAAGAACGGAAGTTGGACAATATTATTTGAGTGAGCCTTTGTTGTTAATGTTGATACTGTGAGTTATATTTTTATCGATTTTAGCTAAAAGATTTCATTTTCTTGAATAGGTAATTATACGAGAAAGGATGGAGCTGGACCACTCAAACTAGAAAAATTACGTACAAGACAATACCGTTACTGGACTGAAGTAGAACTAGTTAATGGACCTGTGTATTTCCTTGATTGATTAAAATGGGAAAGAAAGTTTTTCAAGAGCTTAAATTTCGTTATTATTTGTCTAATTAGTATTTAAATTAAGGTATGCGTAGCGTTGAATATTGCATTTTTAATGACTCAACATCTTCAATTGACGAACGCAGGAATCATGAACAAAATGATGAATGCCATCAAAACCATTACACGACTTCGAGTAACAGTTATAGTTATGAATATAATATTAAAGCCGAATAATTCGTGAAAATCGTTCACACAAGTCTTTCAACTCTTCGATCAATTCCAAGAAACCGTCTATTTCCGTTCAAATTGGTTGTATATCATTCTGTTGACCCACGTTTTTTCCATCTGTCGGGCGTTCGTTGTAACCACACTTTTACAAAGAAAATTGGCAGCATCACGCTGCCAGCATGAATATCTGGAATAATATTCCTACGCAATTCTTCCCAATCTAATTTGAAAATCTTTTGTATTTGTATAGTCTCATAACACGTCTTGAACGCCAACGCAAAATGTAGCCAATTTGCAACGAGAACAACTGACAAAACAGGGTCCACTTCTGCCTTGCGGGTCCACTTCTCTATATTGGCAAACCTTCATCTACGATATCTATGCTTTCATTACACAACACAACAGGCTAAATAAATTATTCATCATGGAGACGAGACGTCAAGTCGTAAATGAGATTCTGGATGTAGAACTGTCCAAAGTTGTAGAAAAGTTTCCCTACCATAAACAGATTCAGAGGGAGGTACATACTTAATAGCGAAATGGGTGATAACAGTTTTCATTAGCGCTGACCACCTGAACCTGGATTTGGTTTCACTGTTATACCTATTGGCCCATTATATTATAGCTATTATATTAGTGCAACGAAATACCCATTTCTCCGTTTTTACTAAAAGAGCTTCGGCTGAACTTTCACCTCGAGAAATTATGTCGTTACTGGTAGTCATATGGCAGCAATGCAGCTCTCTTCCTCAACCATTTTCAAAATTTTGAAGATCTTACATTTGAAATTTGAAAGTCATGAATTCACTGAGAGCATTATCGGAGTTCTTCAAATGTAAACAAAAACTGGCATGTCTTTAGTTAATTATTTTTACAGTCAGTGCAAACTACGGGTTGTCATGCACGTTCAGCAAATATAAGCAAATTGTGTACACGAAGTGTCCAATGCATGACAAATGCGGTTTGGTTTTGTCATCATATTATCATCCATCATTGACTAGGGCTAGACTTAGCACTGCCAAATTAAGTGAAAACACGCGCTTCTGTATGCTCATACTGGCATACACGACAGCAATTAATTACAGTCTAACTATTTATTTTGAAATGGCAGTTTAATTAATATTGTTGCAATTTAACCCAAATTAGGATTGGGATTACATATCGATATAAAATTACATTTACAGTTTTCGGTGTGCTCCTAACTTAAAAAAATATGCAAATTGCAGTGAAGAAATCAAGACGATATTTGTTTATCTTGGTTGCACCATTTGTTTCATCTGCACCAAGACAATAAAGTAAGTTGCAAGTGTGTTCAAAGTGGATCCAAGAAGCGATTCCTTGATTTCCAAAAACTGTGCCACTTGGATTGTCGGTGGGGATGCTGAAAGTCGGCTTACTAAAAGATGAATCTGGAATTCAGACCGGAACAAGTTTTGCATACAAACTTCTTTTAGCCAACAAAAAGAATCCTTATGAATGTCCCTTCTTTTAGTTACCTTGAAACTTTCTTTATCCGTCACACATCCAGGATCCAAATCTTGAAAACTTTTCACCATCGCATTTCCTTCCCCATTCAACGCACTTGCGGCCATACACAAACACGTTAAGCAAGCCGGATATATGACAATCGGCACAACCATATTCACCGCAAACGCCACCCCTTCTACAGAAGTCTCATGGAGAAAGTACAACCCAAACAGGACCATCCCAAAGCTCAAAATCACTTCCAGAAACAAACTGAAACCAAAAAGTTCATTGAAACTACTCACACACTCTTCCAAGGTGTTCACCAATTTCAAAATCAACTCTATTTCTCCGTCTCGGCATATTTCTTCCGGTAATTTCCGCAAACACACTTGGTCCAGCTTTCGTTTAACTGTGAAAAAGCCGTGGGACATTGTCTTAATAAAAAATATCAGGAGGAGCGAACTGCTCGTATGCATGCAGCCAACGAGTTCAATATAAATGTAGATTAAAATAGTCGGAACATTTTTCGGACTGTCTACTGCATTTGTGTATGCAACGGCCAGACAATCGACCACTCCTAAAACTGTAAAAATTACGAAACATTTAATAGTCCATCTTTTTATCCTGGACAAGGCCATTTCTGTGTCTCTCTCAAAGCCCAGAGCAGCACATTGACTAATTGCGGAGGTGACACTTTCCCAAAAGTATTTGAAATCGGAGAG
>VICI01003041.1:0-14432 GCA_019593645.1 Akabosia matsudoensis | reverse complement strand
GCTTTGAAAATTTTTAAGCCTGTGTAAAATTTCGTCACCAATGATATACAGAACGAGATTTAAAAAAATATAGGATCATAATTTCGGGAGATTGTAAATACTATTTCCCATCTATTTCTTTTTCCATCTACTGTCGAAACATTACCAATAAACTAACTTTTTACTAAAATCGTTTTCAGTTATTGTCAAAACATACGTCAAAACATTTTTTCATTATATATCACACGGTTTAGGCATTCCGATGACCGTAACGATCTCATCCCCAATTCATTCATTCATGTGATTTCATTTCCCATTGATAAAGATTTACTTCGGCTTGTTAATCGTTGCCCGTCTTGTATAAATAACCATAATGCCACTGAATCAAATTCCAAGTTTGCATAGTTGCATAACTTGTGAAGACATCTTTATAAAGATTAACTCTTCATCTGATAATATCTTCTAATTCGTTACAATCTGCATTCAACATACACTTACAACATCTTCCAAATAATTAAGTTTTGCTGGCTATGTACTTGACAGAATTGGGTGCATCCGTAGAAATATCCATATTTCTTCAAATTTTAAAAAGTAAGTTTGCATGCATTTCTGCTGTAAAATTAGCAAAAACAATAGGAAATTATGAAACGCTTTAATTTAAAAAGTAAATTGCACGCTGATTCATCCTAAAGACCATCCTCGTTTTTTGAAGTAGCAGCAGCGTCCTTCTGTTCAAACACATATCATTCATCAATTCAAAAAGATTGAAGGAAAAACAAAGACAAAACGTTCTGTAAACCATATTAGCTCAGAGGAGGAACCATTTGACCTAATAATTTTCTACCTCACTATAATTAGCGTTTTATCTCTCTCGACATCTTACAAGGATAATGAGCTGTTAGAAAAAATCTCTCAAAACACAAAACTGTTCCGTCATGGTTTATCATGTTGAAAAATTAGTGCATAAATGCATTCCTGATAAGTTTGTATCATTGACATTTAGCTGTAAAAGCTTGTTGCGAACAAAGCTAGCCCGCCCCCTTGACAAACTCCCACATTCGTCGTTCTTGTTCTTTTCGTGTGGTCATCTCCTCCTCCTCCTTCTCTTTGTCTCAAGTCGTGCTTCAAATGCACACGCGCCTCTGATCTCGTCTAATAGGCTCGGCTCACGTCACGTAACACATGCCACATGCCGTTTTCTTTCTATAATTCGTCAGCAACCTCAGCAAAAATTCTAATTTTTCGCTTGTTTAAACCACCTAAATATATTTAAATTGGATGCCGTATTTTTACCCCCCAAAAAATGTCTAACTGATATAATATAATACATGACCAAAATACAAAATACATGTACATTTCACGTTATGGCACACATTTTAAGAAAGTATTTATATTTTGTTATTTTCAATTTTTTGTCCTAGATTTTTTTTCTCCTCGCTTTTCCCACCTACGTATTAAGGCAAAATGAGGAAGTATTTGAGCTCAAAAATATGTACTGCTATTTAGCAATACTTGAAAAAGAAAGGTGAGCACAAATCAAATTTCAATAAAATGGACAGGGAATTGTAGGGAATATTGTTTTTGATTTTTGTGAAATAAACTAATTGGATTTCAAATCATAACAAAAATAATTAGGACATATAAGGCTCTAAACGATTGAGAAACAATTATGTTCGTTTTTCCCCCATACGCCTACCAAATATTAGGTTTTGTTGGAATAAACAAGTTGCCTACGAATCTAGGAAGGATTCAAAAACATATATCGCTTGCAAGTTGCACAAAATAGTTGACAAATGAGGTAAACAACTTAAGCGTCTTGCCATTTACGGAGAGGTCGCATCATTCTATTTCGCTCATTAGATTTTAATACAATTCTTTCAGCGATAAACATCTTTAATGACAATTTATGTTCGCTCTAATTCAAATTTGCAATTCATTTTTAGCCAGGTAAAGTTGACTCTTTTATTTTTGCAAGTATCCATTTCCTCGTCATTTAAACTAGATCAAAAGAAAATGCTTCTTTTGAAATGATTAATAGGTCTGTATCGGTAATTTTCAAACCTATCGTCCAAGGTTGCTAAGACACTTGATGGCTCCTATGTAATCAACTAATTACAAGATTACAACCTGAACTCCATCTGCTCCAGATAGTTAATAGGAATTTAATTGAATCTTACGCAAACTCCTCCAAACCCAATCATATTTATTGCTCCTATAAAACCTGACAAGTTTTTTTTTCATTCAAAACGCGATTCCACTCTGTGCGTAGTACAGTACCCAAAATGGCCAGTGGTCATTTGCTCAGCCACCTTACCTGTCAATTTTCCAATTTAGCTACTGCACTACGTCAATCACAATTAGACTACAACTACAAAAGTAAAAAGTCCTTTCTGTCAGGGAGGAACAGCCCCTTACCGTTATGACACCTGTTCTTTTTTTGTGAAAACAAAGGCGATAACCATAAATCTTTACCACAGAAACGGTTTTGAAAAAAGGGAAACTGCTCAGCGCGACTGAGACGCTTATGTAATCAAAGCAACCGGTTTTTAAATGAGCGACTAATAAACAGCCGTAGGCAGACTGGTTAACAGAACAGACAAAAAAATTCAACTTTATTTACATAACAACAGTATCAGATAACAACAATATTGCACGAACCATTCATTGTTTTGAGCAAATTTGCAGGAAATTTGTTTGGGTAGGTATATGAAAAGAAAAGATTATAGAGTCTCCTGCATACTTGGGATTTTTTTTTGTTGTGAATGATTTTCAGGGACTTTTTTTGGCTAATTGTAGTTAATTGAGAGCAAGTTTTGCTTGCGATATTGCTTTTTGCGACGATGGTGGTGGTGACCTTTATGATGATGACGGGGTGGGCCGTAGTGGGGAGATGGATGGTGGTGGTGATGATGATGATGGTCGTCGTGGTGGTGATGGGCGTCATGGTGATGGTGATGATGATCTGCCTCAGGGCCTCCAGTTATTTTCCAGTTGAGAGGAAGCTTCTCCAAATGTTGATTGGGGATGTTGACGGGAACTTTGTAGAGTTCCACTTGAACGGGCGGGAGTTTGGCAACTTTTTCGAGGAATGTGAGGGGATTGTGGTGTCGGGAGAAAAGTAGGGCTTTGTTGAGGGCCACCTTTCCTAGACGCACTAGCGTGTCTTTGTTGAGGGGCAGAGGTTCTTCACCCTCAGGATGATGTTCTGGTTCCTCGTGGTGGTGATGATGGTCGTGGTGTCCCTTGCCGTCTCCGCCCAAGATTTCTTCAACAGATACCCCTGGGGGTAGCTCGTACTCGATTGTTTCGTCGATGATTTGAGTGGTTGGCCCGTCCTCGGAGAGGTGAGAGAATGGGTGAGTATTATCGCCATAGACGTGCTTGAGTGTGCGGAGGGGGCGATCGATTGACGGGGCCTGGGGTCCTAGTCCAGCCGGAAGGAGAACTTGGTGCTCGTCATTAACTTCTTTAAGTTCTTGGAGCAACAGATTCTTCAAGACAAGGTCACTGATGTCTCGGAGATTTCCAGAGTTGCTGAGCAAGGCGATTGGTTGCTGGAGGAGAGGTCCGTTATCGGCAACTTGAATTGGAGCTTTGTAGGATGGAGCTGGAGCGGGATCACGCTTGGGATCATCAGCCGAGTATTTGACGCTATCACCATAGTCTGGTGGGGATGACTGTGGCCTGTGGTTAGCCTTTTGACGATTAGCAGCGATTCGGGCAAGCAGGGAGTATTCAAGTGCTTCCCTAGGGTCATATCGGTTTCCGGAAGCAGCACTTCCTAGGGTTAGGGAGTCTTGAGACAATTTAAATCGGTGGGGAATGTTGATTTCAAGTTCGTTCGGAGACAGGGCAGAAGATTCAGTAGTCATTGGGTCGGAACCGGAAGGTCGGTCACGGAGTTGATCGCGGGTAGGTTGCGGGAATTCTCCGGATCGGATAGCTTGAGCGATTTCTCTCAGGGACAATGGGCGTGGGAACTGCTTGTCAGAGAGCGGATGCCTTTGATCGTTTTGTGTACTTTGGAGAAGTTGAGACATGGCTGCATTACGAAGCTGGTTACGCAAGAATGGATTCAGGCGGGGAACGTTTTGGTACGCTTGATATTGCCTTACGTTGGAGGATGTGTCGTTGTTAATGTCCTCAATAATGCCTCCGTTGGGTCCACCACGGATGATGACATTTTGAGCGTGGATTACGACCTTTGACGAACGGCCGGGATAAACTGGCTGAGATGAGCTAATGGTTTTACCGATGATGACGTCTTCGTCGTCAAGTTTGACAGAGTTGGTGGGAATGATTTCAAGTTCGTTAGAATCACCAGGTTTACGAAGATCTTGGCTAATATCAACGCGACCACCAACACCTTTGGCGACTTGGGAGCCATCGTTATCAATAGGAGCCCAGCCTGGAGCTTGGGTAGGTGGATAGACTTGTTGAAGGGGTTGTTGTTGTCCGGGAGGTGGCGGAGGAACAAAGTGTGGTTGAAGATTGCTTGGTTGATAAGCTGGTTGTGGAGGTGGAAGGAATTGCGGCTGTGGTTGGGAGTGTTGGGGGATTGGCTGAATAGGTACTGCCACAACAATACCTGGTCCTGGAGGTGATGGTGGAGCAGGGGGTAAACCATGAGGAGAAATCGGTCCGGAAGGCCCTAAAGGCACTGGAGCACCTGCATTAGCAGGAATGTTAGACGAACCTTGAACCTGAAGGTCACCTCTCATCATCGCACCCTGTAGTTGACCTGGTGACGGGGGTGGGGGTGGGGCAACGACATGATAATTTGATGTAGCATGAGCTTGAAGATCACCCGGATTCAATGTCAACGGCACTGGGGGCACTAGCCCTGTCGATGGCGGTTGCATACCAATCGGTTGTGGTGGTCTAGGGACAGTAGGACCTTGTGGCAATGCCATCGCTATGTTCGTACTTCCGGCTTCTCTCAAATCGCCATGAATCGGAAATCCCTGCATAATAACACCTCCATCTTGATCAATCCTTGCTTCATGTTCAAGCACTATCGGCGTTCCTCTGAAAATCTGGGTGAAAGTGCCACCTCCACTTGATCCTGGAGGCTCTACATCTTTCTCACCTGCACAAAAGATACCAAAAAATTCCCCAAAAACACGTCTCTCATCAGTACCTTCGGCTAAAACTTCGTGACCACTTGATTACCTTCAGATTTTGAGAGCTCCTCCTGCACAAACTTGTGCACGTCTTCTAAAGCTTGAGGTAGCAAATGGCCGACAGCACTGCCCACCAAAAGCACAAAAATTACCACTTTAAACCCAGCCATTAAGAAACTTTTTTTTTTTTTGTTTCGTCCTGACAAAAAATATGTATTCGGAGATAATTTTCCCCGATATAATTTTTACGACATTACTGCTGTGCTCGTAGCCACTTCATTTGCGAAAATGACAATCCTCCTGAGTCAAGTTTGTTGGGGTGCGACAACCAAAAGCGGAAGTGAAAATAGCAAGAAAGGAATTTGAATTTGGACTGCCAATTGGAAAGTGATCGTCTATGCATAATCAAGTGTTACGTAAAAAGTATTAGAAGCATGTTTACTCAATTTATTTAAAAAGAACGAGAAGGTTATGCCATCGACCTTTGCCTTGCACGACATGTGTGGATTCTTGTACTTCGAACGCCTAAAAATGTTGGTAGAGGGGAAGTATGACTTCATTTTTGGCTTCAAAAAGGGAAAGTGGAAGCCACAAAATGTTATTACACAAGAGCATTAGAAACGTTGTTGCGTAGATGAAAAAAATCAGGTTTTTTTCATGCGTGTAGCTATCATAGAAAAGCAACAAAGTTTGGCTGGCGATGATCATGATGATGACGCTATGACTTAGTTTGGTTGGTGACATGATGCTAGACATGTACAAGATGACTAGTTTTTTTTTAATCTTCTAGCAAAATGTAACAATGCTTTCCTTTGTACTATCAATACTATCATATGTCACGTAACAATGTACCAAACAAAGTGGGATAGTATGTGGTCGTTTTAATGTTTATAAATTGATTGTTTCTCGATTTACCTCCCAAAAAGATAATTGTGTTAACACGGCACGTAATTCCTTGAGCCATGGGAACGTTCATAGCAAATGTCACTATAGTCACCATGCAAAAATTTTCATACAATAGACATAAGATCAATCATGTAGGTAGGTATATACATAGCAACGTGTTGAATTTCAATCTATTGCTGGATTTGAATTGACGAATTGAGATCCTTACGTGTTCATGAATTGTTATCTAGAGCCTAAATCAATTGATTGAATTTCATGCTCCTATTTTTCGTCTGATTTTTTTACTACAAGTGTCTGTCTGTAATTCTATGTCTCCTTCTTTTTAGTCATGTACTTGCCCTATATCATTCTCATTAAATGTCTTTTATAAAACCGGTACTGTCGACATTTTTTTTACGACTGACTTTGCGGCACAAGCTTCAACTCGTCACGTTTCCCCCTCTTACATAATCTTTTAAACGAAAAACACGAAAATCCATTAGAATGTTGTTAAAAGAGGAAAAAAACTAGCACATAGGAATGCTTGTCTGTGATTTACTAGCCTAGAGGCAAAACAGTCATGTAAAATCTGTTTACGTTGACACTTATCATTTTACAAAGAGAAAAACAAAGCAAACAAAACAATCATCTCCCTTCAACACTCTTCCCTTTTTCCCTAATGACCTGTTAGCAAGTCAAAAAACAAGCCTGACAAAACTGACAGTTGCGAAATCTCCTACCGCATCTATTCCATATAACGGAACTTGCTTTGAGAGAAAAACCAGCTAAGGAAAAGGTACAAATTTTTATTCCAGGTGTGGCAGCCCACGTAATAAAAATCCTACCACAGTTTGCTTCCTTTTGGGGTAATGTGACATAATTTTGAAAGAAAATTAAACTATTTCATCATAATTGTCTACCTAAGCTGCAAATTTGCAAGTTTACCGCATCTCCCAATTTAGGTAGTCCTTTTTTGCGTGTTTTAAAGTATCAAAATTGTTGCAAAATTGCAACGCAACTGCATTCATATCAAACACAATGCAGCAGTTGTGAACCTTCATGCGGTTGGTAACATCTTTGACATCATACCAAATCTCATCCTGTTTCTTACTTTTTTTTGTCAAAAAAATTAAAAACTACCACAAAGGCACACAATGTGCTACAGAGCATCACCAAAAAGTTACCAATTTCAATCAGACAAGTAGATCATCCCGCCCGACACGCGACTTTGTTTTTATTTTTTTGTGGCTTTACTTTTTGACTTTGGTCGGAAGCAATTGGCCTTTTTTTCTTGTTTGTTTTAAATCAATAATTGGCCAGGTTTAATTGTAGTCCTATTTTTAAGGGACAAAAATTGTTATGCAAATATTAGTTTCCTTGTTTGCTTTTGTAATATGGATGAAAATGGAGTTTTATAATACAAGTCAACAAAGCATTTTTGAACGGAAATTGAGGAAGCCTGCGATTTTAGTTATCTTAAATTTTTTTTCTCGTTTATTTTTTGGTCATACATCATGGCTCACTGAAATTGTTACAATTGCAAACGCACTATCATTATATTCTATTTAACATATAACACGTAACAGAGTAAAATATCTTCATGGCATACAAAAATATAATTGGAAACTAGAGTAATAACATGCGAAACAGTATAATTCGTACACAAAAAAGCGTTACATATATTTTTGCTTCTCTATCTCTCTCTCTCTCTCTCTCGTCTTTAAATGTTATACAAAGTAACAAATTTTTTTTCTTAACGGAAAGACCTAATCAATTGAGTTAATGCAGAGTAAATCCACCAAAACGGAATCTCATTAAAACAGAAACGTTGCCGTACCTCCAGACCTATTTTTTCGATGCATTCATAATACTCATTCATCTCTTAAATAATACATTTTGACTGGACAAGTAAAATTAGGCTCGGGTACATCAAAAAACTAATAATTTTTCCTTCTTCTTCTTCGTGTCAATCACATTGTCGCGCATATTTTTCTTTTTCTTTTTTGTAAACTACAAAAATACTTGGAGAAAGGAAGGCACACTTACAAACTAGAAAAAACATTTCCTATTTCCTTCAGTCAGTCAGCCGCCAGGGCTGCAGAAATATATTATATTTTTGCACGGAGACGTTACTGTTCCCAGTCATACGGCTGGAACTGTTGGTGCGCACTCGGACTGCTGTAATGATGGGGTTGGTAGTAGGAACTGTACTCGTTTTGGAAGTCTTCTCGCGCGTCAGCTTCATCCTGTTGCTCCTGTTGCTGCTGCTGCTGCTCTTGCTGTTGTTGTTGTTGTCGTCTTCGTTTTTGCTCTCTGGCGGCGCTACCCTCTTGGCGTCTTCTTCGCTGTTCCCTTCTTTGAACGTTTGAGCCACTTCCGTGGTAGTCCCGAGGGTCGTAGTAGCTGTCTTGGTAGTCCCCTTGATTTTGGTACTGATGAGCGTGTTGATGGTTGCTCACAACAGGGACGGTTTCTTGTTCAGGATGAATGTTTTGCTCACTGCCTCCGGCAGGTGGGGCTTGATAGTTTTCTTGAGGACTGGATCCCCATCCTTGTCCCCAGCCAGGTCCAGGATACTTTTGCGCTGTTGCTGATTTAATGGCTTCGGCAAGTTGGGAGAGCTTTTGACCGCTGGTCTCTAACAGACTGGCAGCTGCACGGCCCTTTGCTTCGACAATTTGAGCGACAAACTGACCCTTTGCATTGATTACTTGTGAAATAAGACGACCCTTGGTGCCAATAACGCCGCTGGCGAGTTTACCTCCTTTAACGATAATGTTGCTGGCAGCATCGCCCTTGGCTTTTACCAAGGCCGTGCCTCCTGCAAGAGCGTTGGACGCAGTGCCCAACACGGTCGTACCAACAGCAGCCCCAGTTTTAAGAATAGAATTAGCCAGCTCTCCCTTTGTACGGAGAAGTGAGCTTCCAATGTTACCAACTGACTGAATGGCACTTGTCGCAAGATGCCCCTTATTGGCAATAATCTTTTGAGCTGTGTAACCTTTGCTCTTCAACGCATCTCCAGCAGTTTGGATCGTCTGGCCGATGACTTGTTGAGCAAGAGCACCTTTGTTGAGAATTGCATTGTTAACTGCATGTCCAGTTCCTTTCACCACTTCCGCTACTTGATAAGCAGTCTTGGCCTTTTGTTCACCAAGCTGAGCTTTGGACTTGTTTCACAGAGCTCGTCAAGTGACCAACTCCACTGATGAATGGAGCAACTAGCCCCGTTGGCCCGTGTGGAGGACCATAAGGCAATCCAGAATAAGTATTTGGCCAGTCGTAGTTCGAGTCTGGAAAGTAATTGCTAGGGACCTCATAGCTTATCATGGGACTTTGATAAGTCACGCTGTCATAAGAAGGAGCTGGTCCAGCTTCAGTTGTCGCATAGCCTGGAGTTGTTGTGATGTACCCTTGTCGATGTCCAAGAACATCTTGGATACTGGAAGGCCCGCCACCAGAACTACTACGATCCTCAGCATCATCATTTGCAAAGTTATAAGCTGTGTATGCATTTTTCAAAGCGTTGTGAAGTAACCGAAGCACTGCTTGCTTGATCTTGTTTTTGCTTTAATTTTTCCGACAATTCTCTCAAATCATCTAGCGGAGAAACTGTTGCATTTTCCGATGGATAAGGTGTAACATCTTCATACCGACCTGTGGATGGATTTATCACGTACTCTCGCTGAGACAGGTACACATAAGGTGATCTCGACTCTGCTGGAAGAATATCATCCAACCCTGAAAAAAATAACAAAAAAATACAGAAATGCAGTTGCACAATATTCCTTGCTTTTTATTTTCAAAAATCTCCAACAAATTCACACAAAACGAAACGATATTTTCATACCAATAACCAGATATGAATTTAATAGGGAGGCAAGCTGTAAAGCAAGTAAGCTCCATTTCGCCCCTCTCCCCACAAACTCCAAGTAGTCACGCATCATTACAACAAAAATCACTTCAAACAATCCGAATAATTTCTTTTTCTTTCAAAGAAAAAACTTAATTTTTTCACACAAAACTGTTCTCACTCCCGAATTATTAAAAACTGTCAAATATAACCGGGTAAACTTTTATTTAAAAGCTTTTGATTTTTTTCTCAACTATAAAGCACGTACATGTTTTCCAATCACTCCTCCTTGTGAGGTACTTGAACAGTTTGTGTCTCTTTCTCAGCCATTTACCAACTGAGCTGCTTGCTCATGAAACGGTTTTGTATTAGACAGTTTTAGCAATGACTAGAGTTGTGCTTCTAACCCAACTACTTTTAATTACAGACTGTTCTATCGCGAATTACAAAAAAAGTAACAATCATCTAGAAACTAATCATCATGGACGGCCAGCGGAGATATGATGACTGTAAGATGACTCTCGTAACAGGACCTCTTGACACGAGCACATCATCTCGAGGAGTATGAGGTGAAACACACTGCATTACCGAGTTAATGTGAGGTACTCTGAAAAAAAATATGGCACAAGATAGGATACATGGTTGGATGAGAAATAAGGCTCATGCGAGAGAGAGAGACGGAATATTATATTTTATATTTCTCATTGTCATAACGCTAATTCTTGTTAGGAGGCATTTTATTACTATGACGATATATTATGCAACCTGGCTCAGTGCAAACTTTTTTTTGGTCAAAAATAGCCACAAAAAAGGGTACTTTTTCAGCTTATGCAGAACAAAAAAAAAATACGGCAGCCTATGACGCTGATAGAGGTTGGGGGGATATGCAAGTTTCGTCTTTGTGTGTATAGACTAGTCAAAGATTTGTATCAAAGTTTTAATGCGTATGCTTATTAGTAGAGCAAATTGGAGGCATTTTTTTGCTCGAGCTGTTAGGAGTTATAGGTCAGCAAACAGAGCACAACTTCCTCCTTTTCCCATCAAAAAGATGCATTGTTGTAGACTGCGTGGACGAATCGACGCAAAAAAAAAACGCCGTGCGAGAGACAATGTTGGGCTAATACTACTCCTGACAGGATTCTGGCCGAAATATTATATTTGATTGAATGAAATTGATTATAAAATGTGAGCGCATGGTTCTTTATGAAAACTGGTTTTATGACAGTATATCTTTGGAGCATAGAACCGAAAGTTCATATAAATTACATAAGACGATGATGCAGATTGACAGGGTGGTACACATATTTGTCAGAGACCTATCCAGACTCGTCGTTACTTTGTCTTTGAGGTAACGTATTACAGTAGCGAAATTTTAAGTGTAATTACGACAGTCGAAAAAGGAAAATGAGCAATAAAAGTAAGACATGATATGGTTAAGGAGCGGTTTGCCTCTGAGCCATAAATTTTACTCGAAGCTTTACACTAACGGCCAAGTCAGTTTATAGCGAGACTTCATTTTTCATCATGTTTTAATTACGACTTGCTATGCAGCCTATGAAAGAACCTGTCAATCGAGACAGAGAGATTACGATAAGACAAATCACCTATTTGCAAATAATTGCAGAATACTTTTACATACATTGTTCTACTCACACCGGCAACAGAGAGTTCATGGTGACATTTCAACCAAACCACTGATTTGCTTCATTAAAACAATTAAAAGGTCGTGAATAAGGTCACCAATTTGGCAAATTTTCGTTTGTCTTGTAAAACATTTCAGAATTTTTTGTAGGTAAGCATTTTAAAAAACTTTAAACTGAACGAGGAAGCTTCAGAAATTTTATTTTTCAAAATATATATAGGGCAAAAGCCATAAAAGTTCAGTCGGGAAAATCTACGTCTAGATTTTGATAGGCGTTTTTTATATTTCCATTGTTTTTCCTCTCTAACTGAAGAAGGGTACTTCAAATGTAATGGCATGACTAGCAGCAATTCATTTTTTTCGAGCGACAAAAGATGATATATCGGATAATGATAGCTTAAGCTCAATTACATAATGACTCTCTCCCTGTCATAAACAATAATGAATGACTTTTTTTCAATAGGGGCCCTTTAAGGTAAACAAAAATGTTCAATCTGCCAGTGCCAACAACAACCATCTTTTGCAAAGAATGCGGACGCTTCGTCTCTCTGGAATCCGTAGAAAAAAACGTTTATAAAAATTTAAAGCCCAAATTTGGGACAAATGTTGGTAGGCAGTCAAACTAACAATGTCTCAGGTTTTGTATCATGAATTTGGCAATAACGTGTCAACTATTTTTACGATCATGCAACATGGCGGATCAGTAAAAACAGCCCATTGTTAACAGGAAAATGTGACGACCAAACCTCGCGGAGTAGGAAACTAGTGGAGGGCCAGGTAGTAAATAATGTTTTGGTCTAGATATTGAGGAAAATAAAAGTATCGTACACAAATTTTTGTAAGTAGATCCCTCCGGTTAGTGGCCAGACGACGAACGATTTAAAAAGCTTCAACCTTTTTTACTTTTATAAAGAAAAATGATTCATACAAAATTGCTTTTACTTTTGTAACATATATTTTTTNCCAGACGACGAACGATTTAAAAAGCTTCAACCTTTTTTACTTTTATAAAGAAAAATGATTCATACAAAATTGCTTTTACTTTTGTAACATATATTTTTTGCGTCATTTTATTGAACAGTTATGAAAAATCACGCAGGTAGTCTTTATAGTCATTAGTATTTAGTGTGTTCTTAGAAGGTTTTGTCATTTAATGTATTTTCCAATCGTGGGAAATCTGCTTTTGCAGTAGAAAAAAAATGTGCGACTATTTCATCATAAAAAGGTAACGATTTTGAAGGGGAAAAAATGACGAAGTACGCAAGATATTTTAAAATACCTATCCAGATTTTTTCCTCACTTAGGTTGTCAAAAGGTTATGTAATCCGCAATGACATCGGCATCCCATTCCCCAAAAAATCCGTAGTTCCTTTTGGGAAAAACCGTCCAGATTTTTTTCCTCACTTAGGTTGTCAAAAGGTTATGTAATCCGCAATGACATCGGCATCCCATTCCCCAAAAAATCCGTAGTTCCTTTTGGGAAAAACCGGTTCCCCTATAAAAAAAGCAAATAAACGATTGACACAATAGTAGCCCAATGGATGGTTTTGATTTCATTTGGCAAGACTCGTAAACATAACCCAATTATATATTTCATTGTTTTTTCAAAAGATCTGCACTTTAGCACTTTTTTATTTAACGGTCAGGTTGTTGTACATCGTGACACATGCCAAGAAAAAAACGTTTTTTTAATAGTACAAAGTACGAAATAGTACAAATACAGCACTACTGGGATCAAATGACAACACAGAAACCTTGCGTTACTTTTAAATGTAGATCATCTCTTTGAAATATTATCTGCCAAAATAGTTTTTAAACGATTTTTGTTTGAAAGATCCAATTTGGCAAAACAAAGGTGGTCAATCTTCACCCAAATATTTGTTCTTCCATGTGCAACGACCTATGTACACTGGCCAATTAACAGCCTAAATAAATGAGCAATTTTTTTTTCTGTTTTGGTGTAAATTATCAATATCTGATTGTGATTATCAATCTTGTTGATAAAACAGCTAATTTTGAGGTGATTCGTTAAAAGAAAGAAAGAAGAAAAAAATTGGATGATATGATCTTCACAGATTATTTTCTTTGGTAATAGGCATAATGATAAATGAACACCGGCATGTAACGAGAAGTAAAATAGATTTTGACACGTTTTTCATCCTCCTGGGCAATTAGTTAAAGTTGTACTTTGGAATGAGCCAGTTTACGAGTTGTTTGGACAGTTAGAGGTACAACATGGGATCGTTACGGTCACAAACAATTAATGGAATGAGCAAAGAAGGTGTTTCTTAAAACAATTAAAATTTGTAATTATCATCTTTGCAATTATTTTCAGAGACGGTGATATCCCAACTTTGAATGAGGAAATTATTGCCAAGAAATATTATAGCACTTGAAAGGGTAGCGCCGACAAAAACGACACTTTTCTTTTGCTTTTATGTTCGTAACAATAATTTTAAAAGCCCAAGCAATTTCCGATTTTTTTTGCACAAAAACCATGTTTTTTCTCTATGGATTTCGTGGGCAATTAATAAACTTATCTGTCCACTAGAGTGACTTTTTATTTATCTTTTAAATGAAAAAGGTTAAATGAGAAATTTGATTCCAACTGTGTTCTCCTATAATTTTTCTCTTTAAAAGATTTTCGACAAAGATAAACAAATTCCTCTTTGGCACGCACCAAAAAATCTATAAAGCTGCTGCGTGGCATGGCATGCTTGGAAGTAATTTTTTAAAAATATGAATATGACGAAACAAACACGAAAATGGATTAAACGGGAAGAAATGTGATGGATTAAATGTGAGGTGTGTGCAATCCTGAAAATACATTTCATTAGCAAACTACCATAAACTGGATGAACTTGCCGTGTGAAGAAATGTCGGTGATTGTGAGTAAGATGCAAAAATATGCAACAAGTAATCAAACAAATTTATAATATTATTAGGTGGT